>CM053576.1:19949580-19970135 GCA_028646485.1 Cryptoprocta ferox | reverse complement strand
CCCCCCCCCCCACGGTGTGGCAGGAAGGCGACGAGCCCCCCTGCTCCACGTGCTTCTGAGCAGCTGCACTTACCCGGGCCTCGCCCCCTGGGCACAGCGGGGGCGCATCAGGCTCAGCCGACCTGGGTCCCGCAGGAAAGACGGGGGTGCTGCCTGACGCACAGCCCCCAAAGCCGTCCAAGGGAGACTCCCCATCTGCTTCCAAGAGAGCCCAGCGCCCGCAACGCCTAGGCAGGGGACAGCACGGGGAAGGGGCTTCAGGGCAAAGCAAGGACACAGGAATCAGCCTCCGCGGCTCTGGGGCCCCGCGAGCGCCCCCGACTGAAAGCTCAGACAACCGCCCCGCACCACTGGGGTGGTTAACACTTTCCCTTAAAAGCAGTTGACAAAAAAATGGGTTAACGCTCTATAAGATCGCTTTGAGACCGGGAGCCGGAGGTGGTGTTGCGTGAAAATCACCGGGACCCAGGGGCCCTTCAGGCCCGGGGTCACACGCGGCCTCGCACCACTCGCTGCGGCACTCCGCCGGCGCGTCGCCGGACACACTTCCGGTTGTTGGCTGGACACGCGTTTTCCCCGCGGCAGGCGGGAGGGAGGTCTGAGGGCGAGCGATCCAGCCCGGGGCCCCTTTCACGAGGACACGCATCCTGAGGGGTCCAAACCCGGCGGAGGAGCTGGGCCCGGATCCAGGAGAGGGGCCTGGAACCGGGGCAGACCTCCGCCGGCTCTCTCCGACCCCTCGAGCCTCAATTTCCCTTAAAGGTGGGAATGGCGCAGAACACGCGCCCAGCGATCCCCGCAGTGGACTCACCCCGGGCAGCCGCAACCTGTGGCGCAAGACAGCGGCCGTAGACAGAGCCGAGAGCGCGGGAAGCTGCGGATGTCTGGGGATTACGGGAGATGGACACCTGCGGCGTGGACGGCTCGGGAAGACCGGGCGGGGCACCAGGGCCGCAGAAAGCTCCTCATCCGCCCAGCGCCGGCGGAAATGAAGCTGGAGCGCGGGCCGCGTCCTAGAGCGGCGTCTCCGGGAGGCGGATCCCGCGCAAGCGCCCCCTGCCGCGCCCCCTGGTGGCGCGGAGCTCCAATTCTGACTCCGGAGGGCTGGTAACAACTTCGAAGAACAGCCTGAAATTTGGAAAATAACATCCCCTCGCTTGTTTTTCCTTTCTCTTTATTCTTTTCTTGCCACTGATTTGTAATTAACTTATAGAAATGGTTACTCTTCCACGTGAGCAGCTGTTATTAGCAAGAGCTCATGCTGATTGCAGGGAGCTTGGACCATAGGGTTCTTGCCTGACTGACTGCTGTATTCATAGTACCTGGTTTAGTGGCTGGCACAGTTGAACAAATGCATGAATTCTGACCATATATTTGGACACTGTCAGAAGAAAATATTGTTCTGACGACCTGAAAGTGGAACGTGAGAGGGAGATAGTGGGCAAGTGCTTTACTAATCTTTGTCCTAAAAGTGAGTCCTTGAAGGAGTAGAGGCTTGATCAGATTTGCAGAGTGGCCAAGAGGATGGATAGAAGCCCCATGCTCCCTCCGGAAAGGACACTGCAGACAGGCTTGAGAGGGGGCTCATGGCTCCCAAATATCACAAGCACTAACGGCATCCTGGGCCACGTGTACCTCTCAAACCTGATGCAACCCTGCCACTAATTCAGCCCACATTCTTAAGTGTAAACGGCCCACTCTTGTGCCTGAGTGCTGGAAGCCATTTTCTGAACTCACCAAGTTGAGAAAATCTCCTTGTGAGGTAAGGCGGGTTTTGCAAGGCAAGGCGGGTTTTGCAAGGCCTCCCCCCGCTGTCAGATGGTGACCGAGGTCTACCCCCACACAATTTTTGCTTCAGCACTGACCCCCAAGGCGCCTGACTGACTGATATCAGGAGTGACTTGCCTTCTTATACTAAAAATATGCGAATTGTACCTTGTGAAAAAACTTATTATAGGAGTTTCTTCTTTTGTGTTTGTGGGAGCAAATATTACATTTCCGGAGAAACCTGTTTTTCTTCTCGAGAAAACAGGCTATTGACCCCTGCTCACAAAGAACTGACTCTTGCCTTTGCTATGCTAAAAACATTGCCTTGTATTTGAATGCGAAAGATACCTTCCTTCCCCATATGATAAGCATCTAAGTCACCTACATCAATCACTATTGATAAAGATTATGCATGAGTCTTCTACCAATCTGTGTTCTGGGAAAATTTTACATACCAAAGAATTTGTCATCAGAAATCATTGTCTAAGGCAATTGTCACCTCTGTTTTGTACCCCATACATTTTTCCAATAAATAAAGCTGACTCTCCGGTCAGGTCAGCGGAGAGATGCCTGACTGGAGAGCAAAGATGCCTGCTTGGTGATCAGAAAGAAACTCGTGGCTCTCTCATTCCCTTCCCCTTTCGCCGATTCTCATCTCTTTCGTGCCGACACCATCCATCCTTCAGGGGAACCCCTGGACCTGCTGGAGCTGGACTCCGGCAAGTGGTGCCTGGAACAGGGACTTGAAGGTAATCTCTCTTCTTACACTTTCATTGTTGGTAGCATTGGTCGGGACGGTTAGGATTTCACCGTAGGGTGCCTAGGACCCCCCTGCATAAGATAGGTAGGGCCAGTTGGTGAAGAGTCAAAGAACACAAATCCTGAGAAGCTATGGGCCATAAGGAGTCTAAAGAAAGAGGACTCTTTATAGACGTTATTCATAACCTGCTTTCAAAGAAGGGGGCCAAGATATCGCCCTAGCAAGTTGCACGTTTTTTAAGTTTTGTACAAAAGCAATGTCCCTAGTTCCCAAAGGAGGGAACTGTTAATGTAGAAACTTGGAATAAGGTAGGAGATGAGATCAAACAATGTTATGCCTGTCAGGGGCCCCAAAAGGTGTGCGTTGAGGCCATTTCCTTGTGGACTCTTTTAAAAGAAGCTTTAAATTCCACTGGAGACAGCTCTGGAGCTATTTTTAAGCCCACAGCCCCCCAAAATGAGACTAAATTGGACCCCGGGGCTGTCCCTAATTCGTCCACAGAGGGAGCTGCAAATCTGACCTCTCACAATTTGGCATTCCTTGTTCAAACATCTGGGATTTTCCCTCTGTCCTCTGGGTCTCTCCCTTTAACTGGGTCACTTCCCCCCATGCCATTTCCAAAAGGGACCGGCCTTCGGGCTGCCATTAGGGAAGCAGAAAAAGAAGGAGACACAGAATTTGTTCGATACTTTCCCTGTAGTATTCAAAGGAGAGTTTGATGAGGATCCCTCCTGGGAACCTCTCCCATATAAAATCATTAAGGAAATAAAAGCTGCATGTACAGAGTATGGGCCACTTGCACCCTATACACTTACATTATTAGAGGCCTTAGCATCCCGTTGGGTGACACCTTATGATTGGACTCAGGTTACAAAAGCATGCCTGTCAGGAGGACAATATCTGCTATGGAAAGCAGAATTTGATGAACTGGCCAGAAAAAGGGCAGCAATCAATAAAAGATCAAATAAGAAGGACATAACTATTGACAAACTATTAGGCGAGGGCGATTTCGATACAGCCCAGGCTCAAATGTATCTTGATAAAGATACCTTACAACAGGTAACAGAATGTGCATATAATGCATGGTTAGCCCTGCCGATTACCATGGGCAAGGCTGCCACATCAGGCGAGGTTAGACAACGCTCAGATGAGAGCTATGAGGATTTTGTATCTAGACTTATCCAGGCTGTCAGAAGGGTGACAACTAATGATGAGGCCGCTGATATTCTTATCAGACAGCTGGCCTTTGAAAATGCGTCCTCCACTTGTCAGTCCTCCACTTGTTACGACCCATAAAAAAGACCGGAACCCTGACTGACTATGTCAAGCAGCGTGCAGACCTGAGCCCTGCCTTCATTCAGGGCATGGCCATTGCCACAGCACTGAAAGGAGAAACCTATCCTCAATATGTTGGAAATCTAGGACAGCCAGGAGAAATAAAAAATGAAAAGCCTTCATTAAAATCTAATTGTTATTCTTGTGGGCAATTGGGACATTTCAACAGAGATTGCCCTATAAAACAGGTGGCGAGTTCCTTGCCAACTATGGCAAATACATCTACAACAAATAAGGATAACATGCCTAAAACTGTGTGTCCTCGGTGTCAAAAGGGCTTCCATTGGGCTAAAGACTGTAAATCTAAATATCATTAAGAACCAGCCACTAAGAGCTAATCTACAAAAGATTCAGAACCAGAGAAACGGAATGAAGGGCCAGCCCCAGGCCCAGACAGTAATTGGGGCAATGACTCTCAGCCCTCTCAATCCATTCACCACTTTCAGTCAATCTCAGAACTCTACAGAGCAACCCCAGGTAGCACAGGACTGGACCTCCATTCCGCCACCAGCACAATATTAACACCTGATTCACCCCCGCTTGCTATTCCCACTGGAGTAAAAGGGCCTTTGCCCTCAAGGCTGGTAGGGCTGGTTTTGGGATGGAGCTCCATCTCCCTCCAAGGAATTACTGTTATCCTGGGGTTATTGATTCTGATTACCAAGGAGAAATCAAGGTTTTGGTCTCTCCTCCGTCTTCCACCAAACAGATTTTTAAAAACCAAAGGATTGCTCAGTTGCTTCTTTTGCCCTATCACCAAATAGGAAAGGATGCTATTGATGCCCCAAGGGGAGAGGGAGGTTTTGGTTCTAGTGATATGGCCTTTTGGATACAAGAAATTACAACTTCCAGGCCCACAAAAACATTACAGATCCAAGGAGTCCCTATACAGGGACTCTTAGACACTGGAGCGGATGTCTCCTGTATTGCAGGAAAAGACTGGCCCTCAGCTTGGCCTACTCAAAATGCTCCTGCTACTCTTGTGGGTATAGGACAGGCCTCTAATGTGGCAAAGAGCTCTCAAATTTTAAAGTGGTCAGACGAGAAAAACAATTCAGGAAACTTTTGTCCTTATATCATTCGTTCCATTCCTTTTTCTCTGTGGAGGGCGAGACATTTTGTCCCAAATGGGGGTCTTGTTGTGCAGCCCAGATAAACGAGTCACTAGCCAAATGTTACAAATGGGGTTTCACCCCGAGAAAGGATTGGGTAAAAAATTACAAGGTGTTACAGTCCCCATAAATGTCAAACCTAAATTAAATAAAGAGGGAATAGGTTATACAAATTTATAAGGAGGGGGGCATCGTTCCCTTGGCTGCAGATCTATAACCTGGAAATCAAATGTTCCAGTGTGGGTGGAACAACGGCCCTTAACCACTGAAAAAATAGCAGCAGCAAGACAACTCATAGAACAACAACTTAGGAAGGACATATGGAGCCTTCCAATAGTCCTTGGAACACCCCCATTTTGGTCATTAGAAAAAAATCAGGTAAATGGACGTTATTACAAGATTTAAGGGCAATAAATGCTACTATGAAGAGCATGGGCTCCTTCCAACCGGGCCTCCCATCCCCCGTGGAGGTGCCAAAGGTTTTTAAAGTAGTTGTGATCGATTTGCAAGATTGCTTCTTCAACATTCCCCTTTATCGTGAAGATTGCCAGAGGTTTGCCTTTAGTTTGCCTTCCGAGAATTTCCAACAGCCTTATCAAAGGTATCAATGGAAGGTCTTACCACAGGGAATGAAAAACAGCCCTACGCTTTGTCAGAAATTTGTAAGTCTAGCCTTAGAACCAGTCAGGCAAGCTTATAATGACCTCTATCTTATTCATTATATGGATGACGTACTTTTGGCTCACTCTGATGGAGCAATGTTACAAGAAATCTTAATAAAGACTGTGGCTTCCTTACAACAATTTGGTCTAAAAATAACTTCAGATAAGATTCAAGTGAGCCGCACCTTCAATTACCTGGGCAGAATACTCAATACTCAAACAGGAACTCATCAGCCTTTGCAATTAAGAAAAGAGCATTTAGTCATCCTTAATGACTTTCAAAAACTTTTAGGGGATATTAATTGGATTCGGCCTTACCTGAAACTTGCCAACTCAGATTTAAAACCTTTTTGATATCCTTCAAGGAGATCCTGATCCAAAATCCCCGGGGAATCTTCCTGAGGAGGCCGGAAAGGTCTTACATAAGGTTGGAGAGGCCTTAAACAATCAAACTTTAAACAGGGTGGACCCTCAAAATCCTTGGTCCTTAATTCTTTTGCCCACCAAATACACCCCAAACAGGATGTCTTTGGCAGGATGGGCCCTTAGAATGGATTCATCTCCCAGCTACTCCTAAAAAGGTTGTTATGTCATACCCTGCCTTAGTGGCCACCCTCATGACCAAGGGGCATAGGCAAAGAAAAGAATCATTTGGCCAAGATGTGGCCTTTATAATTGTTCCTTACACTAAAGACCAATTAGATAATTTGTTACAAAATAGCGAGGATTGGCAAATTGCCATGGAGGGATTTATGAAAGAAATCAGATTTCACCTAATAATCCGATTCATTTCCTTAAAACTCATCCCTTTATATTTCCAAACACTACTAGGAATGAGCCCTCACCCCCACCAGCCACTATGGTTTTTACAGATGGTTCTTCTAACGGAAACGCTGTTACTATTATTAATGGCCATTCTCATGTACAAGACACCAGGGAAACTTCTGCTCAACGGGCTGAATTAATGGCAGTCATTTATGCTTTTACCCATTTAACCAAGGTTCCTTTTAAACTGTACACGGATTCACGTTAAATAGTAAAGTTGTTTCCTCACATCGAAACCGTCTCTCTTCCCAAATTCCAGTCCACAATTTTTCCCTTGTTAAGTAACCTTCAAACACTTACACATCTACGAACTCAGCCTTTCTTCATTGGACACATTAGAGCTCATAGTAATTTACCAGGCCCTTTGGCTCTAGGAAATCATCAGGCTGATTCACTCACTAAAACTAGTTTTTTCAGCTGTGGAAGAAGCCCGCCTTTCGCATAATTTACATCATCAAAATGCCTCTGCTCTCAGGTTTCAATTTAAAATTCCCAGAGAAATGGTCCGTTCCTGCAAACAATGTCCTACCCATCCTTCTGTCCTGCCCTCTAGGGTTAATCCAAGGGGTCTCAGGCCCAATGATTTGTGGCAAATGGACGGTACTCATGTATCATCCTTTGGAAAACTTTGTTATGTTCATGTATGTGTTAATACATTTTCTCATGTCATTATCACTTCTGCTCATATGGCGAGGCTCATAAGGATGGAGTTCAACATCTCTTTTTTAGCTTTTCCTATCTGGGCATTCCAAAAGCCATTAAAACTGATAATGCACCAGCCTACACCTCTGCCGCTTTTAAGAGGCTTGCTCAGGGGCACCTGGGTGGCACAGTCGGTTGAACATCCGACTTTGGCTCAGGGCATGATCTCATGGTTCGTGGGTTCGAGCCCCGCATTGGGCTCTGTGCTGACAGCTCAGAGCCTGGAGCCTGCTTCAGATTATGTCTCCCTTTCTCTCTGCCCCTTCCTTGCTTGCACTCTGTCTCTCTCTCTCTCTCAAAAATAAATAAACTTAAAAAAAAAAAAGAGGCTTGCTCAAATCTTCAAAATTTCTCTTAACCACAGGAATTCCTGATAATCCTCAAGGACAGGGAATCGTTGAGAGAGCGCATCAAACATTAAAGACTCAAATTAAAAAATTACAAGAAGGGGAATTTAAGTACAGCTCCCCGCATCACATTCTCTCTCACGCCTTATTTGTTACTAATAACTTAAAAGTGGGTCTTGCTGATTGTACTAGGATGCACAAGCGCTGGAATCCAGATTTAGATAACACTGAAGCCCTGGTAAAATGGAAGGATTTACTCTCCGGTGAATGGAAGGGGCCCGATGTGCTGTTAACATGGGGTCGAGGGTATGCTGTGTCTTTCCACAGAACGCGGACGCCCCCGTGTGGATCCCAGAAGGCCTTGTGTCCAAGCTGCCGCCTCGGACTCCTCTGCCTTACCGGCAGCAGACCCCCGAAAGAATGCAGAGAGACCATCAAATCCTCAACCCCCTGCCTCCTATGGACCTGCGAAGAATAACGACACTCACTCGGACCATGAGCGAGCTCTCCTTGCAGGAAGATCGTCCCTGTCGCCGCCGCAGACACACCGGATCTACACGGCGCTCCACTCATCCTGTACATGGGGACAATTAAAAACCCTGACAGATGAGGCTATTACCCTTGTTGAAACTCAGGGAGCCACAGTTACTCCAGCTACATTGTTTGTAGCTCTTCTTGCATTATTGTCTTCCCAGGTCCATTCGGGTTACGCCCCTACACAACAATATTGGGCTTATATCCCTAACCCTCCTATGTTAAGGCCTGAAACTTGGGAAAACGAGCCTATTTCTATTTTCACGAACAATCCAGATCTACTCGGTGGTAGCTCAGATGAGTTCTTGATGCCTCAAATCAATCCTGATTTTTCCTATATCGGAAAATCCAGTTCTCCTCCCATATGTTTTTCTTATGATCATGCCTTCCCATCTCTTTTAAGGGCCTGTTAACTGATTCTCCAGCTGAAGTTAAAGGAAGGTGAGAATTTTGGTCTATATATATGTTGGCTCCGGGAGGCGGAGACCCTATTACTAATGATGAACATTTCATTCCTAAAAAATTCAGTCGCTGCAACAGGCCACCTCCTTTTCAGACTCTTCCTAACATAACTCAAATGACAATGTCTGGACGTTCAATGACATTAATAAGCATTATCCTCGCTGGTGGTCTTGTATGTATCCCATGTGAATAGGTTATTATTGATGTACACTAAACAAATAATATGATTGGTCTAATCCCATGCCCTCTGTTACCTGTAGGTATTCTTTTAAGAACTTACCCAGATACTCTTGGTCAGATTCTTATACGTAGGCCCTTATCAGTTAATAGATGGGACACTAATGGATAGGTCCTTCCTATGCTAACAACTACTATTGATGGCAGTCTCTTTAAACAAACTAATATTTGGCAGCTTGTGGCTGCAATGCGTCTCATTATACTGACTCGCCCAAATGGCCCTACCAATTATGCTATCATTGCCTGTGTTCAGGCACCATATGCCCTCCTATATTCTAATATGACCCATGGAAGGTTTACTGTTAAATTGAACAAGGATCAAAGTTATTATAGTACACGTACAGGATGTGTTCTAACTAACTGCATTTCTCATGATAATACAATTACGTTTTTAATGATATTAAGACAACCTCCTTATGTTATGCTCTCTGTAAAACTACCTTGGTATGATGATTATGGGTTACAGGTCATACAGGAGATCAATTATGCTCTCACACGTCCAAAGCGATTCATCGGAGCCTTAATATTGGGCATTACGGCATTAATTGCCATCACAGGTTCTGTAACTGCTTCCACTGTCTCCCTTGTCCAGGAGGTACCTACAACCCAACATGTTAACCAGTTGGCAAAAAATGTCTCTTTTGCATTGGCCGCTCAGGAAATAATTGACAGAAATTGGACGCTAAGGTTAATGCGTTAGAAGAGGTAGTACTGTTCATCGAAAATGAATTAAATTTTCTAAAATCTTGTTTGGCCCTGCGATGTCACAAGGAGCATAATTGGATCTGTGTTACTCCTCTCCAACATAATGATGCCACCCGCACTTGGGAGAATATCCAAAATCATCGACTTGGTATTTGGAATCATTCTAATTTTAGCATTGATGTCCAAACCCTTCATGAACAGATTCAGGCTATTAATGCATCCTCTACCTTTATCTCTCCTTCACAGATTGCAACCTCCTTTCTGCAAGGGTTACAAAATCTCTTTAACTCTCAGGGGCTAATTTCACTCCTGACAAATGTTGGCATGGTAGCTGGAGTGTTAGTGCTCGTTTCATGTCTTGTTCCCTGTTTCTTTAAAATAACTAATGAGGCTTTCACAGGGCAAACGTTGAGCTACACCACCTTCATTTAAAAAATAAAGGGGGAGATGCTGGAAGCCATTTTCTGAACTCACGAAATTGAGAAAATCTCTTTGTGAGGTAAGGTGGGTTTTGCAAGGCCTCCCCCGCTGTCAGATGGTGACCGAGGTCTACCCCCACACAATTTTTGCTTGAGCACTGACCCCCAAGGCGCCTGACTGACTGATATCAGGAGTGACTTGCCTTCTTATACTAAAAATATGCGAATTGTACCTTGTGAAAAAACTTATTATAGGAGTTTCTTCTTTTGTGTTTGTGGGAGCAAATATTACATTTCCGGAGAAACCTGTTTTTCTTCTCCTCGAGAAAACAGGCTATTGACCCCTGCTCACAAAGAACTGACTCTTGCCTTTGCTATGCTAAAAACATTGCCTTATATTTGAATGCTGAAGATACCTTCCTTCCCCATATGATAAGCATCTAAGTCACCTACATCAATCACTATTGATAAAGATTATGCATGAGTCTTCTACCAATCTATGTTCTGGGAAATTTTTACATACCAAAGAATTTGTCATCAGAGATCATTGTCTAAGGCAATTGCCACTTCTGTTTTGTACCCCATACATTTTTCCAATAAATAAAGCTGACTCTCTGGTCAGAGGAGAGATGCCTGCCTGCTGATCAGAAAGAAACTCATTCCCTTCCCCTTTTGCCATCTCTTTCATGCCAACACTGTCCATCCTTCAGGGGAACCCTGGACCTGCTGGAGCTGGACTCCGGCACCTGAGGAGGGGGTTCCACACTCAGATTTCCTGGGGCTAACCAGGTCAGCACAATGTGGAAATCCAGGCCTGACCGATGCAACCTAGGAGAGCTCTGTGTGCCCAGTGTGCTCTGTAGGTGAGCACACTGCATATTGTGTACCAGGGAGAAGCCTCTGGGATTCTAAGACTGAGAAGGTCGGGAAACTCTGTGATGGGGAGGGACGACGTGGACTCTGTGACTATTCATTCAGGTGTGCACGTCTGAGTTCTTGATGTCCTCTCCTGTCTCCTGTTCTTGCTCTTATGCTCCATGTGACCTTGACTAAAGGACTTCACTTCTCTGCCCAGCTTGAGTTTTCCTTTTCTGAAAAATGAACAAAATCATAGCTTTCTCCTCAGAGCACTGCTTCGAGAATTATGTGAAATGATTCATTATAAGAACAAAGCACAGAGCAAATGGCCAAAGTATGGCAGTTGCTATACTTGAGTATTTCTGAGAAAGCCGTGGCCTTCTGTCACTGCAAGGACACTGGGCTTGTTCATGAGGTTAAGAGAATGTGCTGTGTTTGAAAAGGCAGTGCTGTCAGTAGAAATACAAGGCTAGCCACATGTGTAATTTAAAATGTTCTAAGAGCCACATTAAAAAGGCACCAAAAAAAAAGATGAAACTATTTAATAGTATATTTTATTTAATCCAATATAATCAAAAAATTATCATTTCAGCATGTATTTTTAAATTTTAATGTATTTTTTAAATTATTAATCATCACTGGGTGTTGTGTGTAAGCAATGAATCCGGGGATCTACTCCCAAAGCCAAGAGCACACTGTATACACTATATGTTAGCTAACTTGACAATAAGTTATATTTTAAAAAATTATTAATGAGATATTTGCTATCTTTTTTCTCTCTGTACAGTCTTGGGAATCTGGTGCATGTATAACACTAATGGCACGTTTGGACAAGCTACATTTCCAGAGCTCTATAAGCCACCGTGGCTGCTGGCTGCTCAGTTCAACAGAGCCAAAGGAGAGAAGCAGCAAGCAGGAGGCTGAGAGCATGTCCCTTCTACAGTGGCCAGCACCCCCGTGAGTCTGGGACATTCTAGGCGGGGCAGGGCCTTCGGCATGGCTCCAGTTGGGGGCCTTATTGTCCTGAGCTGGAGATTAAGGTAGGGGTGCCCTAAGAAGATTGCCCTAAGAAGACAAGAGCAGAGCAATGATTCAATCCTAGATGACTCTCCTACACCCCTTGCTCCCATGATGCCAGGGAGCGGATCTGGGGCAGTTTATTTGTGCATCCCTGCTGCCTGGAAGAGGCTGGGATTCTAAGAGGTGTGGCTGATGCTTGTTAATCATTAGTGTAACACGATGTTAAAGTGGCTGTTTCAGCAAGACACAAAGGGGGCACCACGACACAGGAAAGAATGCTGAACAACAATGAACTGCTGTGATGGTAAGCAAATTGTGGCCCAAGAGTGGCAATTTTTGAAGGTTCCATCTGATAAAATGTCAGCTGCCTTCCAAAGAAAGTAGTGGACCAGATGCAGAACTTGGTTGCTTGTGACTCCGAATTCTCTCTTCCAAATTGAGGATACTAGCAGTATACATAGACATTAAAAAGAGGGAGAATTATGAATTCTCTTTCTTAAGATAGTCCTACCCTCTGTCCCCAAGAGGGAGAATAACAGGAGTACCTGGGTACCAGGAATTCCAGCAGAAACATCTGAAAGCAGGGAACTGACCTGACACCTGTTGAATAACAGCCACAGAGATCCCACAGCGAGGCGCAACTGCGGTACGCATGCGCACAAATCCCCAATTAGCCTCTAACTGACAATGACCCGTCCACTGGGGGCGCTAGAGGACTCCTCGTAGACCTTGACTGCTTAAGAAGGTTCCCAAGAGAAACATCAGACAGCCTGCGCTTAGTGACTAGGATGGCGCATGTGTAATGATATACAGAGGTCTTGGGGCTATTTCCAGAACCCTATAGGAATAGTCCACCTGTTGATTACAACTGCCTGTTAAGAATCAGAATCCCACATCTACGCAGCGCCACTCAAATTCTGAGTGTGCCTGCACACCCCTGTCTTCGAGTGTGTACTTTTGCTTTGCAATAAAGCTTCTCGTTTATATTTTACTCTGATTCCGCCTTGAATTCTTGCTTGCTGCAAAGTCAAGCCTGGCACCGGCTGGTGGTTGGGGGCTCAGAGCCCGAGAACTTCCCCAGTCTCCGGAATCAGTAGGAATGTCCATCTGCTACTCAAGAGGCCCTGCCCAAGAGGGAGCCTGCTAGGGTGAGGGAACCCCAAGGAGAGAGCCTGTTCATATCCCTAGGAGAACAAAGGGTACAGGAGTGGGTTCTCCAAAGAACCCCTGAAATAGAGGCCAAGAGAGAAAGATTTACATTAAATATGTGCCCAACCTGGAGAGAAGTCTCCCCCCACCTTAATCTCTATTCCATCTGTTTTGATCCTGGAGATACAGGGGGTAGGGAAGTGGGCAGAGTCCTCCTCCTGAAGAGAAACACATCTGGATAAGGGAGAAGTTTCCTGTCTCCTTCCAACAAATACCAGCCCATCCTATGCTTGGTCCCAGCTGGTGAGAGAAGTCTTACCTATAAGTAATCATTGAAAATGTGGTTAGTATATTAGACTGGGCATTTAAGATAATTGAATAAAAACTATGTTCCCTATTTTTTTGTGATTGTAAGACTTATTACCTAAGATTGATCAGAAAAGCTATGAGGCCCGCCTGATAGTTTTCTAGGGACAGGGAAAAGAGACTTTCATTTAGGAAGTCTAAGGCAAAAGAAAAAAAAATTGTATGATTACATACCAGGAGTCCTGCTTTCAACACACTGGTCACGTTAATTAAGATTCAGGCTGTGGCTGGGAGGCCAACATTCTACTATCCTGTGACCTCACAGTGGTTGAGAGATCCCTGTGGTCTAGAGCCCCTTCCCTTGGGGAGATGGAGCTACAGCTTGTTGGACAGATTGTTCCAAAGAGGTGGTGTCTAGGGTCCAGGCTGGAAGCCAAGCCCCAGCCCTGGGAGACCTGCAGGAGCTCCAGGCCCTGTCCCCTTATTAAGAATGACCACCATGCTGGAAACCTTGCTGTACCTGGCCATTGTCCTCCTTTGCTTCTTACTGCTCCTCTGTTACTGTATCTTTCGGGAGAAATAGACTCCGGCTCCTGCGGGGTAGGACTGAGGTCTGATGGAAGCCTTGGCCAGTCTAGCCCCTCAAGGCCTCTCAAACAGGACAGCCTCTTCCTAGGCTGCTCATGGCCTGAGTCTTGGCCTGTTTGGGGGTCTTCAACAGCCCCAGGCCCTCACTGGATGCTTTCCACCATGGTCAGCCTCCACCTACATCTCAGCCTCTCCTGTCTAGGTTGGGTAGCTGGGACCCTTACAGTGTCTCTCTTACTAGTTTTGCTTCTGGTTCATTTTTTGTTCTGGGCTGAAGACCACTGGTTCTTGAGAGGGACTCAGTATGGGCTCAGTGAAGATATAATTGGCTCGAGCCTCTGCCATAGGGACAGGCATGAGAAGACGTGGCCGTCTCGCTCCAGAAACTGGCAAGGCTGGGCCCTGGAGAACAGGAGTCCTAGCTAAAGACTGCTAAACTCAGCGATGACTCTAGACTTTCCTTCTATCCACGGTGGACAATCCTTGAAAACAACCTTCTTGACTAATAAAGCCGGATGTTCATAGCTGTTCGTAGCTAATTAACTTGGGCCTCCCTGAATAACAACTTTGGACCTTCCTTGCTAACTAAATCACTGAGATATTTGTGAGTCATTAAACTTTCCTGGCTTATTAACTTTCTTGCTTGAATACTTGGGCACTCCAGGATAATATTTGACTTTGCCTCATCTTTCACCATGGCAGCTGACCACTTCAATTCTTCACTCTTAAAATCTTGGATTTTCCTGGCCAAGAGCATTGGAGTTCCCCCACCCCACCACCCCCTGGCTATTTCTCTGGGACTTCCAAGATAAAAACAGAAGAATGCTTCTATGATTTCACCATTATGTATGCTATTGGCAAATGACTTATGATATCTATTCTATTTCTAGAATTCTAAGAAATTTTTAAAGTTATAAATGGATAATAATTTCTTTTAAGTGATGGTGATGATCACCATGATGATCCTAAAATTTATTAAACCGTCTCAACACCTACTTTTTTAATGTTTGTTTATTTTTGAGAGAGAGAGACGAAACAAGCAGGGAAGGGGCAGAAAGAGAGGGAGACACAGAATCCGAAGCAGGCTCCAGGCTCTGAGCCATCAGCACAGAGCCCGACGCCGGGCTTGAACCCACAAACTGAGAGATAGTGACCTGAGCCAAAGTCAGACACTTAACCAACTGAGCCACTCAGGTGCCCCACTCAACAACACCTATTTTTTAAAAAGTACTTACAGTACTGAGTTTCAATGTATTATTTTACCTATCTTTAAATTTTTTAAATTGTAGTACAATATGCATAACATAGAAGTTATCATCATGACGCTTTTATTTATTTATTTATTTGAGAGAGAGGGGGATGTGGAGGGGGAAAGGAAGCAGAGCCCAGCGTGGGCCTCGAGCTCACGACCCTGTGATCATGACCTGAGCCAAAATCAAGAGTCAGACGATTAACCGGCTGAGTCACCCAGGCGCCCCAGAATTTCCTTCCTTTTTAAGGCTGAATAACATTCCATTATGTATGTATGTATCACGTTTTTTACACATTCATCTGTCAATGGATACTTCCATCTTTGGCTGTCATGAATAGTGCTGCTATGAACACAGGTAGACAAATATCTCTTTAAGGCCACGCTCTTGAGTATTTCAAGAATATACCTTTAAGTGGAAAAGCTGAATCATATGGTAATTTTATTTTTAATTTTTTTGAGCAATTGTACTATATTATTTTCCATAGTATCTGCACCATTTTGTATATTTTATCTTTTATTTTTTTAATTTCTTATTTATTTTGAGAGAGAGAGAGAGCAAGCGGAGGAGGGGCAGAGAAAGAGGGAGACAGAATCCCAAGCAGGCTCCATGCACTGTCACGCAGAGCCCGATGTGGGGCTGGAACTCATGAACCATGAGATCATGACCTGAGCTGAAATCACCAAACACTTAACCGACTGAGCCACCCAGGGGCCCCATATCTTACCTTGTTTAAAACTAACAAAATTTTAATAATAAAACTGAGGTTCAGAAAGATGAAGTAAATTGCTAATACAGCTAATATGTGTTAGAGAAAAGTTTTACCTGTGTCTGTTGCATTAGTTTCTAGGGCTGCCATAACAAAGCATCACAAACTGTGTGGCGTAAAACGCCAGAAATTTACTCTCTCACTCTTCTGGAGGCCAGAAGTCTGAAATCAATGGTCAGAAGACATTCACAAGTTAGGAGCACAGTTCCCTCCCTTCAAGGACACTGGGGCCAAGGCTACTTCCACCTGGAAGTTGCCAATATATTTTTAAAGATGTTTACGACTACTTTCATGAGATGGACTGTAATTTACATTCCTTCACTGATCTTGTCTAATTCAGGGATTATCGTTGTTATGTGAACTGAGAACAACTCCTCTTTTTCTATTATCTTATACCCTGTAAGGCTGAAAAGCTGGGTATGATGTTTTCTTTTGGGAAATACTTTTAACTAATGATTCAATATTTTATTATTTTAAAACATTTTTTAGTTTTTTAAGTGTATTTATTTTGAGAAAGAGCGCGCATGCGTGCACATATACACACGCACACACATGCACGGGTGGGGGAGGGGTAGAGAGAGGGAGAGAGTGAACTCCAGTGGGCTCCACGCTGCTAGTCCTGGAACTCACGAACCCACCAGATCATGACTTGAGCCGAAACCCACAGTCAGTGCCTCAACCAACTGAGCCCTCCCAGGTGCCCTGCCTGATTCAACATTTTAAAGTGTTATAAGATTATTTCGGTTTTCTATTTTTCCTTAAGGCAATTTTGTTATATATATTTTCAGGAATGTGTTCATTTTACCTAAGTTTTGGATTTTATTTTTCTCTAATTTTTTACTCTCTGCTCTGACTGTACCATGACCCCTTTTTTTGGGGGGTCCTAAAATTGTTTGCCTCTGCTGCTCTAAATATGGTTATGTTCCTTTTCTGCCATTTTACTTTATGCTTTTGTAATGTCGTTGATTTGCTCTATTTGGATCTGTTCCAGTGTCCTTTTTCCATGTTTTTTAACCTCTCCAGTGCCAGGAGCAGACAGATGGAATTTTTCTCACATTTTAGAATTAAGTAAGTCCCTCTTTCACAGCAAGAATGAGGATTTCTCTTCTGTATCAGCATTTAAAGATCGTCTATTGGGGTATCTCGGTGGCTCAGTCAGTTAAGCATCCCATTCTGGGTTTCAGCTCAGGTCATGATCTCATGGCTCATGAATTCAAGCCCTGCACTGGGCTCTGTGCTGACAGTATGGAACCTGCTTAGGATTCTCTGTCCCCCTCTCTCTCTGCCCCTCCCTTATTCCTGAGCATGTGCTCTCTCTCTCTCAAAAATAAATAAACATTAGAAAAATAAAGATAACGGGGTGCCTAGGTGGCTCAGTCGGTTGAGCATCCAACTTCAGCTCAGGTCATCCATCATCTCACAGTTCATGGGTTTGAGCCCCGAGTCGGGCTGTGGCTGACAGCTTGGAGCCTGGAGCCTGCTTTGCATTCTGTGTCTGCCTCTCCCCCACTCACACTCTCTCTCTCTCTCTCTCTCTCTCTTTCTCTCAAACATAAATAAACGTAAAAAATTTTTTTAAAAAGATAATAAAAAATTAAGCTCGTTTGTTACAGGCCATGCAGTGAAATGTCGAGATAAGACCCCATCCAGTTCCTAACTACTTCACATACTGTTCCTCGGCCCCTTCCCCCACTTTAGCTTCTGAGTCTTCTTCTTCTTCCCTTTCCCTGAACTTCTTCCTGTTCCTCCTTTCCATGTGAGCCCTTCAATACCCTACCAAAGCATACCACTTCCAAGCGGCCACTTTTTGGAAATCAATACAGGGCTGACTCTATTCATGGTGCCACAGCTGCTTTAGGACCCATACTTCCTCACATTCACCATGCAAAATCAAGGAAGAAAGTATAATTTTCCCAGCTTGGGTCTCACGTCTGGTTTTTTGTCAGAGGAGGCCAGGACACCATAACTGACATTTCCAACAAGACTGAATTCAACAGGAAGAGTCCCACAAGAAAATCAGGGAGAATGAGTGAATAAGTCCAAACTCTGGATGTCCTAGCCATTTAATATCCAGATTCACATGAAAATGGGCAGTTTGTTGGTCCTAGTTTTTCCAAGAACGTCTCTAAATGTAGGCATTGAAATGTAATGTTGTTGGCTGGCGATGGTCTGTATCACATTAGGAAAGCATCTGTTTAGTCCAGGTATGCTGAAATGTATTTTTCAATCAGGAATAGAAATTAAATATTACCAAAAAAGGAAATTAGCATTTATTACCAAACACATTTTCAAGCACCTATTTTTTTATGTTTATTTTATTTTTGTGTGAGACAGAGACAGAGGGGGAGGAGCAGAGAGAGAGGGAGACACAGAAGTCAAAGCAGGCTCCAGACTCTGAGCTGTCAGCACAGAGCCTGATGTGGGGCTCGAACTCATAAACCGCAAGAGGCGCCCCTCAAGCACCTTTTAAATTGCTCTTAGATTGATTTCTAGGTTTGAATTTTGACTCTGATAACTACTGTAAGGAGAAGCAATCTGCCATGGACCCTAAACATCTATGCACATTCTTTTTTTTTAATTTTTTGTAATGTTTCTTTTTTATTCATTTTAGAGAGAGAGAAACTGAGCACGTTGGGGAGGGGTAGAGAGAGACAGAATCCAAAGCAGGCTCCAGGCTCTGAGCTGTCAGCACAAAGCCCAACGTGGGGCTCGAACTCATGAACCATGAGATCATGAACCGTGAGATCATGAACCACGAGATCACGACATGAGCCGAAGTCGGACGCTTAACCAACTGAGCCACCCAGGCGCCCCTCTATGCATGTTCTTGCTGAATATGCTAACAATGCAAGGCCTTGACTCCTCTTTCCCCGCGGCCCTTTCTTAGAGCTGCCTTTTGCAGTGAGCAACCTTGAAGGAGGAGATAAAGTCTCCTTCCACACTGAAAGCAGGCTTACTTCTGTTTGCTACAAGTGGCATATCCCTCCAGCTCAGTGTTCCTCTTCTGTAACACTGTAACACATTGCGTGTGCAGGCAGCCATCATGGGCCCTGCACCACTCCAGGGGACCTCTGAGGCATGGGAACCAACATCAATAAGTTTAAAGCCCTCTCTGCTTTGCCACAGTAATAAGGTCCTTAGACTCTGCCTCAGGAATTTTCTGTCCTCTGCCGGCATCTAGCAAACAACAGGCTAACTGGGTAGCTCACAAGTAGAATTCATTCTCAGATCATGCACACTTCTTAACACATTAACTGCGTGATCTTGGATACATTAATGAAACTTTCCGAGCTTTTGTTTCCTCATCAGCAAAACTAATAATAATAGGGTTTATACCTTACATGATTGACATGATGATTCAAAATGCCTAGAATATTGTGTGCACTCAAAACTTAGTCATTACTAACTGATATTACAGTTATAGCCGTCATCCGTAGTGTTCATGGGATGGGGCGTTGCAGTGACAGATAGCATGCTATGAAAAACACTGTTACGTCATTTCCTCAGGCAGGCCCTTGCTGTCTACCCTGGCTCAGTAGGTCCCCACTGTTATACCACCCTGCCCATTTCCTTTGTAGCACTTGTCGTGATTTTAAATTATCCCCACAAGAATATAACAACAAACTATATCAGAACCCTGTCTGTCTTCTGCAATACATTTCCAATGCTTAGTCCAGTCCCTAACATGAAGTAGCTGCTCAATATATTTTTTCTGTATGGATGGGAGTCTAGATGAACATATAGATGGATGAGTGCGTAGGTGGATGGATGGATGAGAAAGCTGGTGCTCCCTAAGTATTTATTTTTAGGGGTAAACGGATGGACGGATGCTGTGATGGGAAGATGAAGGGTTGGATTCTTGGCGGGTCAGATATTCACCTCCTATCCACCAGGGGGCGATAAGAGACCGCGCGCGCGCTTCCCGCTCGGGAGACGCCACTCTAGGGCGCAGCCCGAGCTCGAGCTGCATTTCCGCTGGCGCGGGACGGGTGTAGGGGTTTCCTGCGGCAGTGGCTCCTGTCCTAAGTAGTCCTGAACCGTCCGGAGGTGTGCCGCGCCCTCCGGGCCGTCCCCTCTGACCCTGCCGGCGACAGGCCCGGCTCCCCGGGTGAGTCGCTGCGGGGCTGCGATGCACAGGAATCCCCCGCGGCCGCCCAAGGCTGGTGTGGCATCCCCCTGCACCCCCCGACAGGAGGAGAAACTGAGGCCCGAGGGGATGGGGAGAGCCGGCGGAGGTCAGCCCCGATTCCAGGCCCAGCTCCTGGGTCCGGGCCCGGCCCCTCCGCCGGATGCGGACCTCTCGGGATGCGTGTCCCGGAGAATGGGGCTCCGGGTCTGATCCCCCGCGCGCGGGGATGACTCGTGTCCCGGCAGCTACCAGAAGCGGGGCCGGCGACGCGCGCTGGCCGAGTGCTGCAGCGAGTGGTGCGGGGCCGCGTGATTTTCTCGCACACACCCACCTCCGGCTCCCGGCCTCGAATCCCCCAAAGCCCTTCATTGGTTGCCTACGAAGTGACTTTGTGAGCGTTAACCCATTTTCTTGGCAACAGCTTTTAAGGGAAAGTGTTAACCACCCCAGTGGTGCGGGGCGGTTGTCTGAGCTTTCAGTCGGGGGCGCTCGCGGGGCCCCAGAGCCGCGGAGGCTGATTCCTGTGTCCTTGCTTTGCACTGAAGCCCCTTCCCCGTGCTGTCCCCTGCCTAGGCGTTGCGGGCGCTGGGCTCTCTTGGAAGCAGATGGGGAGTCTCCC
>CM053576.1:19808371-19949480 GCA_028646485.1 Cryptoprocta ferox | reverse complement strand
GGAAACTGCCAGAGCTCTGGGAGGACAGAAGTCTTGTCTGTGTTCTTTGGTTTGGAGCCCACAGTTGCTGGCACATAGTAGGTACTCCGTTTGTATTTGTGGGGAGAATAAACGGTTTAGGCGTTTTTGCCGGAAATTGGTCTTCGTGTGCACCCTCTTGATGACGGGAGGTGGCATCTCTACGTGAACTGGTGATGATGCTCAGGGTCCTGGGCTTGGCTGGGCAGCTCTCCCCTGCCTGGGCCGATAGCAGGCTGCTAACATGGGCCGCCTGTGTCCAGATCATTGATAGTGCAGGGAAGGGAATTGCTGAAAGTGTTTCCACATGTTTGGAACGTCCACTCCTGTCCCTTCCAAAGTTGGGGCTTTCCTGCACTTTCCTCTTAACTGCCCGCTTTTAGATGTCTCCTGTCACTTGGTGCCAATGTCAGGTTCATTGGTGATGCAGGCAGAGGATTCAGACAGAGTTGTCCTGTGTTTGGAGGGTCCCCATCCACACCTTCCAGGAGTTTTCCCACATCCCTTCCTCTCTGCAGGCACCTTAGGCTTCCAGGGCTTCGGGGCAGTTGTGTGTACATTAGTGTCATTGTTGGAGCTCTCGCTTCTGCCCCTGCTGTTGGGAACCAGGCTATATGTATGTGTTACTTGAGTTCTCGAGCCCAGCATAGTTGCCACCGGGCAGCCATGGCACTCCCATAAATCCAGCATTGGCGTCCTTTTAGCCTATCACTGGTTAATTATGCATTAATAGCATTGGCCACCCTGTCATAGACCAAGCACTGTCTCTCCCTCTCTAGGGTTAACTACTGGCTTCTTTATGAGGAAATAGCGTGTCTTCCTATTATTAGGAAGTAATAACAGCCGACATTTGTCAAATGCTTACTTTACCATCTGCTGACTCCTGTGCTGAGCCCTTTCCTGATGCCTGTCCTGCCCTGCTGTGAGTGGGGACCCGATGGGTGCCCATTCTTGGGTTCTTGTCATTGCAGATGAGCCCACCATGTGCAGAGACATCATGGGAGTTGTATCAGGAGCATTCTAGACGCCAGTGTCCTTGAGGTAAGATCTCTTGTCTGTTCTCTAGAGCGTTGGTTCCTTGGATCTGGTACAATCATGTGGGGGCTCCTAGGAGCATATACAGGTATAGAGGAGCTGAGAGGTGAGAAGTTAATGTCCATGAGTCCCCAGGTCTGTACCCCACCTCAGCCCCAGGCAACCTAGATCACATCTGGTCCCTGACATGTGTTCTGCAGAGAAAGGGCCTCCGTAGTCTCACAGGGTAATGAGAGCTCTCTGGGGTATCTGCCTTCCCTCCCTGGAGTGACGGCAGAAGCACATTCTTAATGGGAAACGAGTGGACCCATGCATCAGTCCCCTTCCTCTGGGTTTGAATCCCCTTCTGCCGCTCTCTAAGTCAGTGACCTACTCAGAACCTTATTTTCTTCATTTAAAAAAAAAAAAAAAACTTATGATCGTAATGACTTTTGTGCTACTTAAGACCACAGAATCCCTGTCCTCTCGCACCCTAATATTTTCCCAGTGTTTTTGTCCGAAGTCACTTTTATTTGATTCCACTTGGCAGGGAGGTTCTATGGGGCTTTTGTGAGAAAGAATGGCCACTCATGGGGTCCTGTGCTTGCGTGGTTTTCCCAGATTCAGCCTATCCCACAGGCCAATAGCACCTGCTCCCCTTCCTAGGTTTCTCTTTCCCCCCCTTGCATGGACCTGCATTCAGAAGCGATCACGGGCTGTCTGTGCTCTGGTCATTGATAATGCAGGGAGAGGAACTGTTGAAAGCAGTTTCCCGTGTTTGGAGGGTCCACACCCATCCCTTTCAAATGCTGGCGCTTTCACACACTCCTGCTTCTCCCCAGCTAGTGCCCCCTGGTCTCAGGCATTGAGGGCCACTCTGTGAGAGTCAATGACAGGAGACTTGACCTTGGCCTACCTCAGCTTGGCCTCCTGGGCTATGTCTGTGTCGAGGTTTAGAAACCTTCCAGGGGTTAAGGAGCCAGGGTGACGTTATGCAATACTGGGTGGTTTATACTGATTGCCATAAGATTCTCAAAGGGAAGCCTGTTTTTGGATATGGTGGCCCTGGGCAAGCCTTCGAAGGGGTGGAATGTGATGGGAAATAGAAAGGTACTGGGTGGCGGGGGGAGCAACACGAGAAGGAGTTTGACGCGGGGATGAGCACAAGCACCTGGGAGAAAGAGGTGCAGGGATGTAATGATGGTGGAGGGAGGCTGAGGCGGTGGCCTTTGCTCCCAGCGTGGAGTGGGTGGGGGTCAGGGGCTCAGTGGGAGGAGCCTCTGAGCTTGAGCTTGCCAGCCACCTCTCTACCAATTACTGTATCTGCTCCTGCCCGGCAAAGGCCCGTTTGTTAAAAGGTTGTTTTATTTTGACCCTTCTCTGGGAGCACGGAGATTGATTTTTGAGCTGTGTCCAGCGTGAAGAAAACCTGGCAGCTTATCCCTGATTAATGGGGGCGTTCTCACCGATATCAGCTGGAAGAAAGATAAGAGCCGACATTGGAAACCAAACACTTGTTGTGACCATCTGCTCTGTGGCATCCTCCTCATCCTAGGGATGCTGCCTTGGATCTAGAGATTGTTGGAGGAATCCTTAAGGGGACGGAGACACTGGTCCTTTCAGGGTGACCTGGGTCCCAGCTGCCCCGGAGAGACCTCCTCATGGTGAGTTAATGCCAAGGGGCTAAGTTGGCCTGTGTTTCTGATACAGAAATTCCAAGCTGCTGGCTTCATTGGACTTTCTCCCTTAGATTATTTCGGAGTTGATCATGGACACTGGCTGAGTGAAGAATGATGTTGCCACGTGAACCATTGCCAGACCTTCATACACCCTGTTGCCTCAGTACCACATAGAGGGGCTTTTCTCTCTGCCTGAGCAGGCCAGAGGGGAAGTCCTGGGACCCCGGAGATTGAGTTCCAGAGCTGGCGACTTCAGCTGGCTCTGCTGCTCCCCCAGCAGGTGTCACACAGCGCCGTGGACCAGGAAGTCTGGTTTCCTTCCACCTGAGCCGGGTGTCCAGCACGCTCCACACCCCCCTGCCTACTCCTCCTGTAACTTGTTACAACCAAGAGTTTTCCGCACTCTGCATCCTTGTCCCTTCACCCACCCAATAAATCTTGAAACTCCCCTCCTTGTTTTGTTTTGCTTCTCTTTTAAAATCCATACCTCCAGGAGTGCCTGGGTGGCTCGGTAGGTTAAGCGTCTGACTTCAGCTCAGGTCACGATCTCACGGTTCATGGGTTCAAGCGCCACATCAGGCTCTGTGCTGACAGCTCAGAGCCTGGAGCCTGCTTCGGATTCTGTGTCTCCCTCTGTCTCTGCCCCTTCCCCACTTGTTCTCTCTCTCGCTCTCTCTCAAGTAAAAAATTTTTTAAAAAGTCCATACCTCCATGTCCTAGCAAGGTAGGTATAAAGTGGGTCACAAGCAGATCTTCCAGTTTTTACTCACTGACATGTTCCTTTTGGTGCACTCCTAAGGCTTAACGTAGGGGTTAGGAGTTGGGATGTAGAAATTGCAGTAGGGGTTGAACAATCCCAAGTGCTTCTGGGGGGGCTCAAGTTTGGGAGAAAAGGGAAATGTTAGAATCATTGGCTGCAGGACATCAGGGCCAGGGCTGAGGAGAAGAGGATGGCTGTGGGGTGGACGTAGAGACAGAGAAGGCAGGAGTGCCCTGAGCTCTAGGAAGGAGGGTTCCCCCGGGGGATTTCAGGAGATGGTTCTGCAGGGGTGGGCATGGTGTGGACGAGGAACACCCATCCCTTGGAGAACTCTGGGGCTGGGGTAGGCAAAGGCCAGGTGTCAGGATTTCTGTTACTGTTACCACAATGTAGGTTTGTCCTTTGAGAGTCCTGTTCAGTGACAGTAATGGCAGCAGTGTGCTAAGCACGCATGTGCCTCACCACCTGTGGGTAGGTCCACACAGAGGAACTCTCCCAAAGGTAGAAAAGGAGGAGTTGATTGTCCATTCCTTCCATGGAAATTGAAATCACTTTGATTGGGGCTGAGGTCAAAACCAGGCGGTCAGCCCTACCTTTGTGAGTTCAACACCTTGATGGCCTCAGTCAACAAGAGGCATTCTTGGGAGCTAAAGGGTCTACTCTGCCTACCAGTTCTGGCAGAGGTCCTCATTTCGGCCTCACCCCTCTCCTTAATTCCTACCCAAGGACCTGTCATCACTCATTATCTCTCTTGAACATCCCCTTCCTACTCTACTTCATTCTGGGCCAATGTCATCCAACCGTGCCCCTGGCCCTCTAATGAAAAATGAACACATTTTCCCCAGCTTGCCCAAAGTTCCTTTTCAGTGAAGTTTAACTGTTGGTTGTGGCCTTGACGTTTATAGACATCTTTCTATAACATTGACCGGCCCCTCGTTGCCAAGCAGTTTCCCATCAGATTCAGTAGTGCTGTGTCCACTTTCAGTAGCACGGTCTGCACTGCATTCCCTTCCCTAGTTCTCTTCTTATAACCCCCCACCCCCGCCCTGCACTTCAGTCCTGTGGCTTGGGGGGGGGGTCCCCATTGCCATTTGGTGCCTGCTATGTAGGAGGCGGCAGCTACCAAGTGCTTGGGAAGAAGGGAAGAGGTGACATCACCTTGGCTGCTGAAATGGTCAGGAGGGTGGGGGAGGGGAGTCTTGGAGCTATAGAGGCGTGATCATTGACCGTGGCTTGGCCCCAGTCACCAAAATTTCCTTCCCAGTAAGCCCAGCTGGTCAGGCTGTGGAGGTTTCACTCATCCCTTGCCCTGTTTCCGCAGCACGCTAGTACCACAACGGGTTGGGGGTCAGGGAGGTCGCACGCTGGAAGCACGCACTGCAGCACCCCGCACACAGGATGCGCTCAGAGCACAGCCCTTCTCGAAAAGTAAACAACCCTCATCCCTGACCCAGACTCTTCTGTCTGCCCTCCCCCGCCCTCTGCAACCCTTGCCCCACCTGATCCTTAGTCATAGCACAGACTGCCCATTCTCTAGGGTACGTGCGGGACCCTCCTCACTGCCCATGGTCTGCCTGCCCCGCCTCCTGTCACACACCATTCTGCACAAGCACTGCAGGTCCCAGCCATGCAACTCCTGAAGGCTCCTGAACGTGCTCTCTTTTGCCTGGCCCGCCTGCTTGGAATGCACGGCCCATTTCAGATGCTGGCCTGACTCAGCGTGTGTCACTTCCTTCAGGAAGCCTTCCCTGGCTAAATCTCCAGCCAGAGTGGACTGTCTGCCCCGCCCAGCTTTCATTCATACCGAGTGTCCATTGTGTGAGGCACGATTCTAGGAACTGGGCTGCAAAAGAAGGCAAAAGAGCAAACCCCTGCCTTCATGATTCTTTCATTTCAGGGGACTGGGACAGACCATAAGCAAAGTACTAAACGTGTAGTATGTAGGGCTAAGCGAAAGAAAAATAGAGCAGGGGAACGAGCCAGGAAGTCTGGAGCAAGAGGAAGAGCAGCATTTGAAACTGAGCGGACAGGGAAGGCCTTACCTGGGAGGTGTCATTTGAGTCCAGGAAGGGCCTCTCCCCTCTGGGTGTTCACGGCAGCCCACGCTGCCTCCCTCCCAGCGTGGATGGGGTGGCAGGAAGCTTTCCTCTGGGGTAGCAGGCCCAGGAAGTGGGGGGACAGGCGGCCAATGAGGCCACTGCAGTGCTTCACCTGATTATGAGTGGCTCCCACGCGGGCTGTGCCGGTCTCGAGGGCAGGCTGTACATCTGCCGACTCTAGACTCTAGCCCTGTCACCCTCCCACCCACAGCTCAGTGGATAAGGGAACTACCGGAAAGGCAGCGCTAACCGTGACCTTGCTCTAGTCCGAAGAACAGGTTTTCCTCTTGGGAAATGTGACGAGTATGTTAAAAGCCAAAGTAATCGGTTGCAGAAACAGGAAGAGACAGGAATTGAGTCCCTTTAACCAGAGTCCAGAGGCGCAGAGTGCTGAGCTCCCATTGCAGGTGGGGGAACCGTTTCTAGAATGCTTACAGGGGAAGAACGATATTCCAGTTTCCAAACCACGTCACCGTTCCAGAAGGCCTGGGGTTCAGTTGTCCCCTGAATTTTTGTAAGGCATGGCCAAGTGACCGGAATGCCTGTCTTCCTACTTTTTTTTTTCCTAGAGACTGTACACTCACCACCACCATGTCATTGCTAGGGGAGCTAGATGACTCTCTGCCTAACTGCCTGCGAGGGTTACTTACCAGTGCAGTGACTGACACACGCAAGGCGCTCAATCAGCATTTAAGGGTGAGGAATGAGGCCAACCGTGGTCTTGACAGTGTACACCAGGAAGAGCTCACGGAGACGTCCCTGTCCCCGTGGCTACAACCGCCATGTCCCCAGGATACCTAACTCCACCTGCATTAGGAAGCAGCCTGTTGAAATCATTTAGAGTCTGTTGAATGCTCATGTTGTCCCTCAACTGCCATGGGGCCTGGAGCCTGTCATTTGGCCTCCTTGAACCTCAGTTTCTGGCTCTGTAATTTGACCCTCCACACCTACCTCCGATAGTAAGGGTTAAATAAGATGACGCGTGTTAAATGCATAACCCAGGACCTGCCTCATAGTGTGTGCTCAATAAATATCAGCTATTTTTATTTGATGAGCACATCTAGCGTGTTGATAGCATGAAGAACAAATATGTCATTATGACAGACTCATCTGTCAATGTGTCACCACAAATACTTTCTTCTTTGCTAATTTGCAGCTATCCCGGTAGGGCTGGTGTTAATCATCACCACCACTGATTGAACTTTGATTAAATGCCACGCACTGTACTAAGTAAGCCCGTCTATATAATTATCTCATTTAATCTTCCCAGCCACCCAGTGAGGTAGATTTAATTATCTTCCATTTTATAAAGGAGGATGCCAAGGCTCAGAGAAACAAAGGGACCCATCTTACTTCTAGCGAGTGGCTCAGCTCGTTTTGCATTTCCTGGTCTAGTAAGTAGTGAAAAATGTTGCAGGCTGATTTCATAAATAGCATGCGCATATGAGGTTGTCAGATGCTTGTTTGTACTGGAAAACTGGAAATTAGGGTAGTTTACTATTCTGTCCATCTGCTTCACTTTGCCTATTTTCCAGCCTTCCTAAATATTCCCCATCTAATTCAACAATCTTTAGGCTTGAACTTGTGCACCTGACACGGAGAGAGACAATAGGTGTATTTCATCCAACACCAAACTATCAACTGGCTCCTTCTTTAGTGTTGTGTCTGAAGCAGAGTCATCCTAGGTCTTCCGACCTTAAGGAAACCTTCACAGAGTGTTACCAAAGTGGCCTGAGAGCCAGGATTAGGGTCAAGAAAAGCCATGATCCCACCAGAAAATAGGTGCTTGGTAACAGAGGCCCCGGTGAAGCAGCTGGCAGGAGTTATAGAGCAGAATCAAGCCAGGAGAACAGGATCTGGACAAATCAAGTTTCACTTGTCCGTTCAAAAAATACTTGTCAGGTCGCTGTGCTGAGAATAGGGACACAGGGACGAATAAGAAAGTTTCTGCCCTCAAGAGGATCACATACATAAGATGGTAAGTTCTATTAAGTCACACCTCAGATATCTATGACCAATCACCATTTGCTGAGCCTCGCTGTAAGCTGGGCATACAGCTCTGACTAAAGCAGAGGAGGGGCCTCAGGGAGCTTAGAGTCTAGAACAGCACTATCCAATAGAAACATAATGCAACCCATATAGGTAATTTAAAATTTTCCTAGGAGCCACTTAAAGAAATAAAAAGAAGCTGAAATACATTCTAGTAATATATTTTATTTAACCCACTACATTAGAAAATATTGTCATTGAAGGGGCGCCTGGGTGGCTCAGTCGGTTAAGCATCCAACTTCAGCTCAGGTCATGATCTCATGGTTAGTGAGTTTGAGTCCCGCATTGGGGTCTGTGCTGACAGTGCAGAGACTGCTTGAGATTTTCTCTCTCCCTCTGTCTCTGCCCTCTGCCCCTCTCTCGCTCTCAACATAAATACACTTAAAAAAAAAAAGAATATATTGTCATTTCAATATATAACCGATATTAAAAACTACTAATGAGATATTTTACACTTTTTCCCCAAACTAAGTCTTTGAAATCTGTATATTTTATGCTTCTAGCACATCTTGGTTTAGATTAAATACATTTTGAATGTTTAGTAGTGGCTGGTGGCTACCTTATTGGGCAGCATAGATCTAGGTGATGAGGGGTTCAAGGCTAATTCCATGTAAGGAGAGTGTTATGAGGATGTCTCCTTTACAGGAAGGCAGCTGCGTCTTGTAGAATCTTAAAGAAGCTGCTCTAGCCTAGGTTCCCCACTCTCTGGTATCCCTCCTCCCCATCCTGGCAGAGTGAGGCCAGGCATATATCAGGTGTGCCTGATGGAGTCCCCACATCATGTTCCAGAGCCTCCTGGAAGCAGGACAGCAAATTCTTGAGTTCTGTAGTGCTTCTCTAGCATAATCCCCACCTCCTGGAGGTAAGCTTAGTGTGCCCAGGGTCTGTTCATTCATTCAGTCAATACTGGTTTATTGAGCACTTACTAAGTGTCAGCCTCTGTGTTAAGCAATGGAACATAGGCCAGTGAAGTCTGGCGGTTGTAAGCCCATAGTCCTATCGTGATAAGCAAGTAACCCACAAATGAAGAAATCATTACAGACTAATAAATGCTATGACAAATGAAAGGTGCTGTGGTACTAAATGGAGACAACTGACATCTTGAGTTGGGGGGGGCGGTCAGAGAAGGTCTCCCTGAGGAAGTAGAATTAATGGGGCAAAGGAGGGGTGGTCCATGTGCACAACAGCGTGGGGGATATGGGGGGTAGGCTCAGACATGGCCGGTGTGGATGCAGCGAGCACTGAAGCCTGGGACAGCAGCCTGGTGTGAGTGTGAGAGCACGGGGTTCATGCCACACACATGCGTAGTTCAACTCAGCCTGGTGACTTGGGTGACAAGCTTCACCCTCTCTGGGCCTCCGTGACCTCCCTTAAAGGGATGCGGTAAAGATGTATGAAAACACTTGATATAGCAGATGCCGTCCTTTGCAATTAAATTATTGACCTCTGTTAATGTTTATTACAGGTTCTTCTGCACATATAGAGAAGACGGCCAAGTTTTGCGTTTGTTTCCCTGTCTTGGGCACTTTGGGGTTGAAGCCTCCAAAGTAGTTTTTAGAGAAGTAAAGACACGCCCCTCCTCTTATTTCTCCCTTTAGTTTTAACTAGAAGTTGAACAATGCATGTAACAGATTTGAGTTTTCAAAATAAGTCTTTTGGGGGTGCCTGGGTGGCTCAGTTGGTTAAGTATCTGACGCTTGGTTTCAGGTCAGGTCATGATCTCACGGTTCACGAGTTCCAGCCTCACATCAGGCTCTGTGCTAGCGGTGGGGGGCCTGCTTGGGATTCTCTCTCTCCCTCTCCCCCTCTCTCTCTGCCCCTCCCCTGCTTGTGCTCTCTCTCCCTCAAAATAAATAAACCTAAAAATTTTTTTAAATAAAAAAATAAATCTTTTCTTCCAGAATAATTTTAGATTTACAGAAAAGTTAAAAACCTAGTACAGGGAGTTCCCATATGCCCTTCACCCAGATTCCCCTAATAAGCACCATATATATGCAGCCACAGTATATTTGTTAAAATTAAGAAATTAATATTGGCACGCTACCATTAAGTGAACTCCAGACTGTTTTTGGATTTCCCCAGCTTCCCCTCGAATGTCCATTTTCTGTCCCAGGACCTGATCCAGAACACCACGTTACCTGTAGTCGTTGTGGGCCCTCCAATCTGAAACAGATTCTCAGGCTTTCCTTGTTTTCCCTGACCTTGAGAATTTTTAAGAGTGTTAGTATTTTGTAGAATGGCTCTCAATTTGGGTTTTTCTGATGTTTTCTCATGACTAGAATTTGGGGGAAGAATATCACATTGGTGAAGTTCCCCTCTGAACATGCATCGGGGGTACATGCTGTCAACATGACATCACTAGCGATATTAACCCTGACCCAGACTTCACTGCAAAGTTACTGTCATTCCCTTTCCAAAGATTCTGGTCTTTGGAATATAGGCTTGATTGTAATACATATTTTAGAAAACATGTTTAGAAATCTTTGCCCAGCAGGGGGAGAGTATATATTTTTCTTAAGCACATTTGGAGCATTTACAAATATTGACCATGTTTTATGCTGCAGAGCAAGTCTCATTGGTGTCATATAGACTGCAATATGTGACTACAACATAAAGACATAAAACAAACTTTAGAGAATACTTAGACTTGAATGAAATGAAAATCCTATATATCAAAAGTTGTGGAATGCAGCTAAAACCATACATAAGGAGAAGTTTATCACCTCGAATGCTTTCGTTGGGAAGTTCCTCACGGTAAGAGAGGCTGTGACCCATCTCATGGGAGACTTACCTGTATTTACCTGTGTAGACTGGAGTTCAAAGGGTCCAGAATGCCCCAGTGTTCTGATCTTTGGCACCCCTTCATAATCATGAGGGAATCAGAACACCAGCTTTATTCCCTGGCAGATTTTTTAAAAATATATTTATTTATTTTTGAGAGGGAGAGAGAGAGACAGCGTGAGCAGGGGAGGAGCAGAGAGAGAGGGAGACACAGAATCCGAAGCCCATGAGACCATGACCTGAGCTGAAATCAAAAGTCAGTCCCTTACCCAACTAAGCCACTCAGGTGCCCCCGGGATAGGGGAACCTCTTACCTATGTCTAATGCTGATACTTTGGTACCACTGGATATTATTCCTTAAGACTTAACAGTAGAGCAAGAAAGTGGTTAGATGCCGAGCCAATGAATTTTCCATCCACTATCAATCCACCTATCCATCCAACAAATATTTAATGAACACCAGCACTGTGCCAGTATTGTTTTAAGTTCAGGGGAAATAGAAGTAGAGCTTCCCAACCATTATCTACCCCAAACTAATTCTATATATTTTAAAAAGGAAGAAAAAGAAGAAAATTGGCTACAGATGAGACACCTCTCATACATCTGTTAACAACTTTTCTCAATTATGACCTTTGTGTTTTTTTATTTTTTAATTTTTTAACTTTTTAAAATTTTTCAGAGAGAGAGACACACACACACAGAGCGCGAGTGGGGGAGACCAGAGAGGGAGAGGGAGACACAAAATCCAAAGCAGGCTCCAGGCTCCAAGCTGTCAGCGCAGAGCCCGACGTGGGGCTCGAACTCACAAACTGTGAGATAATGACCTGAGCTGACGTCAGACACTTAACCAACTGAGCCACCCAGGGTGCCCCCCCCCGAAAGTGTTTTAATTGCCATGAATGCAAACAATTTACTCCCAAAACTTAGTGGTTTAAATTAATAACAATATTTATTTTGCCCACGAATCTGCTCTTTGGGCTGGGCTCAATAGGGTTACCTTATCTCTGCTCTGCTTGGTGTCAGGTAGGTTGACGTGAAACCTGGGGACTGGAATCATCTGAAGGCTTCCTCACTCACATATCTGGCTATTTGTTGTTACCAGCTGAGACAATAGCTCAGGCTGTCTGCTGGCATACCTCCACATGGTCTTTTCATGTGGCCTAGGCTTGCTACCAACATGGTAACTGGGTTCTAAGGATGAACATTGCAAAAGGGGATAGTATTCCTTCTGCCACATTGGCCAGAGCAGTCACAACCAGACTCAAGGGGCGGGGGTGGGGATACGGATCCCATTTTTTACTGAGAAGAGTGTTGGTTACATTGTAAGAACTGCGGGATGAGTTTTATATATATATATATATATATATATATATATATATATATATATATATGCTGGCTGTGTGGCCAACTTTGGGGGGAAAAATCTGCCCCAAAATGGTTAATATAACTGCATTTTTCCTTTTTTTGAATGCAATGCCTTTTAATACACAACAAATAAGTATGCAATACAAAATTCTATTTTGACATACCAGTTTCAGAGGAAGACATTCCCCCAATTTATTCACTCTTCCAGTTAGAAATTATGATGTGGAACAAGTGTGAATTGGAGAAACCATAAGGCTTCCTTCTGTGTAGCATTTCATGTTTCTTCAGTCTATTGTGTGTGCACACTTTCCTCACATGTTTCGAAGTCTTCTCATGTTTAGTCTTTTTCTCCACCTCAGGTGTGTGTGTGTGTGTATGCTAGAACTTTAAGTTGGTTTCAGTGAACCCCTCAAAATTTTAAAAAATAGTAAAGAAAAAAATATAGAAATATGTTACCTTTAAAGAATGAGTCTCTTACATCTTTTCTTCATCAACCGCTGCCTAATATTAAATCTTACCTTCCTGACCAGTACAATAGTCCTTACACTTTGTATTTTATGTAAAAGCCATACTCTTAACTTGAAATTATTTATTGCTTATGTAATTTTTGTTTGCATTAGTCCCTTAAGATATTTTTCTGGTAAAATATTTAGGTATCTTGGGTTGGAACTGAACATATTTTTCCCCATTAAAATGAATGGAAATACATATTCTTTCATTCAACAGCTTTCACTCAGAGTCAAAATTTTCAGGAATGAATTGAAGTCATCAGGTGGGAGATAGACGGTATTTTCATCACCTCCCGAAGAGCTTTCAGACACCTTCCAGTCCTGTGTCTGTCACTTTTCCAATCCCCATCGTCTGTTGCTCTATTTGTCACCCTCGTTATCAGCCCCTTACTTGTTCAATATATTATGGGTATTCAATGTTTATTATACTAGAAATGTATTTGGTTGAAAGTAACATATAACTCAACAAACTGTGGTCTAAATAAGATTTTATCCCTCTTATAAAACAGGAAGTAAGTCCTGGGTTTGTGCAGCTGCTTGAGCATATCCTAAGGAACCCGGCTTCTTTTATCTTTCTGTTCCACCTTCCTTAGCACAGTCCTCCTGGTTTCAATATGACTGCTGCACCTCCAGGTGCCCTGTCTCAATTCCATGAATGAAGTAAGGGAAAGGTGAAGATCACAAATGTCTTCAAAGACTTCCTTTCTATTCTGGAAGAGAGGATTTCCCTTCAGACTCCTGTCTACATCTTATTGGCCAGAACATTATTTCATTGCCACTCCTAGATGCAAGGGAGGTTGGGAACTCTATGCTTTGTTTTCCAGCGTCTGTAGTTTAGAAAGGCAAGGGATAAGTGGTTGGAATATTGAATGGGCCTCTTAAAATATTTGTCACGGGGTGTTTAATTGAAATGTATTGCTTTGATCCACAAAGTGCCCTGGATATAGCCCCATTCCTGTCCTGGAACATTCTTCCTCCTGTTCCTCTTCCCTCTAACAACTTCCCTGGGGTTGGGGTGGGAGGGGGGCAAGATCTTGAGGAAACAGTTCTCTTTTATCCTTTTTGTGAGAATATAAGTTCCCTTGTCCTTCCTCCGTAGTCTCTTCTAACAGGAGGTAAGGAGGAGTCAGCGTTTTCTCTGCTCTCTTCGGCTCTTTTCAGACAATCATGCCTTCAACACTACTCAACATCCTGATCTCGTCCTCCCTGAATATCAAGGACAGTGTCAAGGCCAGGGCCTCCCTCCTCTTCAATCTCAGCCCAAGTTCCCCCCTTTGCACTCCCAAGGCACTTGAGCTGTACCTCTCTAAGGCTATGTGTTACTTTCTTCGTTGAAGCTGAAATCAAAATATTGAAAGTGGTACTGTTTACAAAATGTGTGGTGGACTGTAGGTGCTCAAACCGGTATCTCCTGCTATTATTATTACTATTTATGTCTTATCCCCTATATCAGACTCAGCACCTTAACGAGACGCTCTGAATCTGATGTCTGATTCATCTTTGTAATCTGCACCTGGCCTGGAATTGAGCATTTCTCATAATTAATGCTCTGCCCAGGTAATAAAGGGGCGGCGGGTAAAGGGCAACATTTCAAACAAAGGGTGCTGTAATGGTAGGATGTGAGAAACTCCTAGAACCTGGGTGGGAGCCAGAATCTTGCAGAGAAGCCCCTGACTCCGTCCGCACCGAAATCACGCTAAATCGGGACTGAGACACTGGGACGCAGGTGGAGCGCCCCCTCCGCGATATTGAGATAAGGTAGGCGCAGCCGTCACTTCGCTCCTCCCACTCCGCTTGATCCGGAAAGGGAGGCGGGAATAGGCCACGCGCGGCCATCTGGGATAGCTGCGCACGCGCAGCTTCCGGCTCCGTGTCTCGGGAATTATTTGACGCCGCCGCTTCGAACCGGCAGAAGTCTCTGATCAGGCGCGCCGCGCACGCGCGGTGGTCCGCTCGGTTCGGGGAGTTATTTGACGCTGCCGCCCCTGGCAGTCGGAAGTTGCCAGAGCAGAGCCCAGCCGGCCGGCCCGACCGGCCTTCGTCGTCCCCGGGCGCCCTCGGAGAGTCGCTGACGGGTGGACTGACCGACCGCCTGAGGACAGCCGGCCGGGGCAGCGAGAGCGCCGGCACTATGGCGCGGGTGGCGTGAGGCGCAAGGCCGAGTGCGGCCGGCGGCGGCGGCGGCGGCGCCCGCCCCAGCGATGCGGGCCCCGCCCGTTGCCTCAGGTAACCGAGCGGCCCTCCCCGTCGCGGCCGGACCCTCCCCTCCCCTCCCCTCCGGGCGGTCCCGAGACGGCGAAATCTGGTTCTCGGGCCCGGGTGCACCCAGGGCCCTGCCTTCGGAAGCACGTCTCTGCCTTTTTCGGGGGACCCGCGGGGTCCGGCGGAGCCTGGCCCTGACCCCGGGGCGAGTCGGCGGCTTATGTCGGGTCTGTTCAAACCGGGTCTAGCCTTTGGGAGCTGCCCGGGTCGGGCGATGCGCTCTCTCCTGGCATCCTGGGGGAGGGGGCGGGTCTGGAGCGGAGCTAGACAACTCCGGCGAGGAATCTGGTCCAGCAGAACGGCTGCTGGAGTTGCTGCCGCCCTGTGGAGGCGATGCTGCCCACTGCCCAGTGACAGTCGCATGAGGGAGAGTTAATAACGAGACTAAACAGCTTACCCTGGGTAAGCGCTCACTATACGCCGGGCATTGTGCCAGGCCATGACGTTCACCACATCGAACTCCAGAATAACCCTGTGTGGTAGGGTTCTTCTCCCCATTTCACTGACGATGCAACTGAGGCTCTGAATGAGGCTTGCCGGACTTACTTGCCCAAGGTCACCTAGCTGGTCCTTTGGACCCAGGCATCCGGACTCCAGATTCAAGCTCTTAACAGTTAGGACAGTGGCTCTGCAACTTTGCTGCCCGTTCAAGTCACCTGGGGGGGCTTTTAAAGATTCCTGATGCTTAGGCTGCACACCCAGGCCGTTACCTCAGAATTGGGGTGTGGGGGGGGAAGTGGGGGGACCTAGACGTCTGTATTTTTTAAGGAGCCGCATGTGATTGCCGCGTGTGGCAAACTTTGGGAACTGCCAGGGTGGGCGATCCTGCGTCTCAGAAGACGTTGCGGTGTGTGTCCGGTCCGAGTGTGTAAGAGAACCATCTGGGAGTTTGTTAAAAATGCAGGTTCCACTTGCAGAGACCCATCTTCTCTTTGGTCCCCGTGACGACTCCGCTTCGTGAAAGCCAGTTGGGGATGGAAGGTAACTTCTTTGCAGGGTTTCTGAGTTGCTGGGCCTTGAAAGTGTACACGTCTCATGTGCCTCATGCAGAGCTGTTAGTTTGTGGTTTCCTGGGTGTACAGTACTCGCGGGTCTAGTGCCTCCAACTTCTGGGTCATCTCTGCACGTCCCGTCCCCTCTCCAGCACTCGTGCTCTCTCTCACACACGTGCCCGCGGCTGCTGCTTCCGGTTTGGGGCTGCACAGTTCCCAGCGCACCCTTTAGGATGCTTCTGTCTGTGACTCCCAGCCACCTTGGGTCATTCTTTTATGTTGTTTAACATCATCATAAGGGAATTTACCAGTTCATTTTCTGTGTTGCATTTCTGTCTCTTCTAAATAATGAGCAACTTGAACCATATATTTTTTTTCATCTCTGTTCCTCCCAATGTTTTGATCCAGACTCACAAAGGTTTTACTGAAATGGCTAGTTTCAGTCCCATTTATGAGTCCCTTTCATAGACTTCATGCTGCAAACAGGTTCTTCTCTATTTCCATTTTTGCAAAAGGTGTTTGGTAGTTCTTTGCCTATAGAATTTTGTTCTTTCGCTTCGAAATACTCTACTTAGGTTCATTCAGTTATCCATCCAGTAGTTGGACAAACACATTTAGTTCTTTTTTGAAAACATTTTTTTAATGCTGTTTATGTTTGAGAGAGAGAGAGAGAGAGTGTGTGTGTGTGAGAGAGAGAGAGAGAGCAGGGGAGGAGCAGAGAGAGAGGGAGACACAGAATCCGAAGCAGGCTCCAGGCTCTGAGCTGTCAGCACAGAACCCAACATGGGGCTTGAACTCATGAGCTGTGAGATCATGACCTGAGCTGAAGTCAAAGTCAGACACTTAACCGACTGAGCCAGCCAGTTGCCCCATAGTTTTTATTTTTTTTTAATATTTATTTTTGAGAGAGAGAGAGTGCATGCACATGAGTGGGGGAGAGGCAGAGAGAGAGAGGAGACACAGAATCTGAAGCAGGCTCCGGGTTCTGAGCTGTCAGCACAGAGCCCCATGGGGGGGGCGCTCAAACCCAAGAACCGCGAGATCATGACCTGAGGCGAAGTCGGACGCTTAACCGACTGAGCCACCCAGGCGCCCCAACACATTTAGTTCTTACACTCAGGATGCTTGTAGGACTCAGGTACTATGTGGGACTGTATGTAATCAACATTGGTTGATTTTTTTAAATATCTGATTTTATCATGATTAGATATGATCAGTTCTGCAGTCAAAACCTTTAACTGCCCTTAGGCCTTTGCACATATTCCTGACCTCATGGTCCGAAACAGTGTTTAGTTGTCATTTACTGACTGTTGTTATTGGCCTGTTGGGACTTGGTAAATGCTAGTAGATGGAATTGGCTGTTGGTAATAGTTCATACTGTTCACCAGGAGAGATGACATAAGTAGTACTTAATGAAGATTAAAACCTGATGTTAGAGGGGATTTGACAAACTTAGTATATTTTCATCCCAGAATGCCTGAGCTGCTATTGCCCAACATATTTACAGAATTTAAAGCAGGGTAGCATTTCAGATTGTATTTGTTCTTGGCTGGTCCTTAAACCGTGTAAACTTTATAAAAGGGAGTGAGTGAATATGTGTGTGAAGGTCATTGTGAAGGGATTTTGGACAGTTTTTTTAATAGCAGTTAAATATGGTGAAGTATGTGGACTGAATAAAAATATACACATTTTATGTAATAATAGTCTTTATAGGATAAGAATTCTTGTGGAAAGATTCTCTTGGTTCAACTTTGTACTGTTCTGTCCATTTTTAGGCTGAGGCCAATATAGAAACTGATGGGACAATTTTTGTCAAATTCAGATACTAAAGCAACTTTCCCTTGTTTCTCTCTGATCAGATATGGACAGACTATCCAGTTCTGGCCTTAGAACAAGGAAGGAACTCAATCTGTAAGCCTGAGGTTTAACTCTGTAGCTGATATCCAAAGTAAAGGTGAAAAATTCCACATGCTTAAAGACCAAAAGTGACTTGAATCAAGAAAGCCTGAGACTTAGAAATGGATTGTGTTTAATTTGAGATACTCTCCAGTGTTAGCAGGTGTGTTCTCTGACATGTGAAAGACGTTTTGGATAGAATACATGATTTTTTTTGATACAAGATGATTAAAGTTTTACAAGTAAGGTACTTAGCATTTAATTTTAAGTTTTTGTAGGTGAAGATGGTAGGTAATTTGCCCAGGATCCCATGGTTGGGTTCTAGCACATCAAGGGCCACAATGCAGGTTCCTGCCTCTGGATGCAGTGTTCCCTTCCGCCCCCATCCTCCACAGTGAGAGGGTGTCTTGTTTGTTATTGTGTGTGTTGGGGATGGGGGAGGTGACAGAGTAGTCTGCTATGTTTGAGATCCTCATTTCGATGTATAGTGAATGCTTGGCGTGTGACATGTACTTTGCTGTATATACTGAGGATACCAAGATAAATAAGACACAGCTCCTGTCCTCAAGGAGTCTGTAGTCTAGTTAGAGTTGTAATAAAAAGAATAGTATGTAAGGCAGCTCTGTCAAGTAGAATTTTCTGCAAAGTTGGAACTGTTTTTTAATATTTGTTTATTTTGAGAGAGAGAGAGTGAGCAGTAAAGGCACAGAGAGAGGAGACAGAATCCCAAGCAGGCTCCACACTGTCAGCTCGGAGCCCAATGCGAGGCTCAAACTCATGAACCATGAGATCAAGACCCAAGCCGAAATCAAGAGTTAGATGCCAAACCGACTGAGCCACCAGGCACCCTGATAGAACTGTTCTGTATCTGCGCTGTCCAGTATGGTAGCCACTAGCCACATGGGACTTTTGAGCACTTGAAATGTGGCTAGTGTAGATAAGGAACTGATTTCTAATTTAATTTAAATTTAAGTGGTTACATGTGAATATGGCTACTGTATTGGGGAGAGCAGGTCTGAGACCTGAAAGATGAGACCTGTGGTGGTCTGGACTGATGGGGCAGTCAGGGGATACATAGTATTCATTCTTTTTTCTTTTCTTTTCTTTTCTTTTCTTTTCTTTTCTTTTCTTTTCTTTTCTTTTCAACAGACTAGCAAAAACTACTTGTTTACACTTTTAGGGAGGAATACAGGCACAACCTGTCTTTCTTTCTTGTAATTCAGGTGTTTGATAGAATACTCAGTAGAATTTGGTATATAGGTGAATACATTCCTTTGTGACCAAACTTGATTGATATTTGCCTTTTAGGGTCAATGGGACTACAACAGAATGTGAACTATAATCCTTCTGTTTTTATTGATCATAAAGTTATATGGATGACCTTGAGAGCACTGTGTGCCTTAAAATCGAGCATGGTTCATTTATTTACTCAGTGTTTTGGCACCCTGTACCCTGTTTTTCCTAAGAGAAACAGCACGCCTGATAATGTGTACCTTGCCTTTGTATGTCTCAAAGTATGTTGACTTCTGTCGCTTTATTTGAATCTTCCCCCGAGTTACTTTAGGTAGGTGCTACAGGTGTTTTCCCTGCTTTGCAGACGAGGAAACTGACAGAGAAATGTCAAGTGACTTGTCCAAGGTCATCATGGTGAGGTATGGAGTCAGAACAAAAGGGACAAGCATTAGACTTCAGAGCAAGAGGAGTTTTTTGTCCTAGCTTCACTGTCACTTGATGTGACTCTGAGCAAGCTCTAGCCTTTGTTTCCTCACCTAGTATCCAGTACATCTGTCTTACTTAACTTTCTAGGCTTGTTATTGGAATAAAATGAAATAATATGTGAAAACTCTTAAAATGACAGTTTTACAGAGGTACACTGTTATCAAGCAAGATCTCTAGTAGTTTTTTTCTTGTATGATGCTGGCCTCCTGACTCATCATGTCAGTTATTCATGTTGAATACTTTGGGACGCCGGTGTTGTCATAGATTTCTTGTCTTCCTCATTATGAAACCTCTTGAGTAGCCATCTTGTTTGTATCTGCACACCGTATACCTAGGACCATACCTGACACGTAGCAAGTGTTTAATGAATGTTTGTTTTATGAAATAACTGATATCTGGATTTACTTTATGAAGTTTTTAAAAATTGATCTCTGTAATTAGACTTGCAGCTTCTTGAGAACAGGGATCTTACTTACTCATTATTATTCCCTATGCATGGTGTATGAAGGTATATAATAAATATTGATAGAATCAGTTGATATAATTAATGTCAGGCTGTGGTCTTAGTGTGTCTGCCACTAATGTATTGGTCATTTTGGTGATTTATCAATTAGCTGAAACCTTCATGTTACTTTGTGGTAGTACCTGCAAATCATAAGCTGTTACCAGAACACAGTCACCTGATAATAGAAACCTCCAGAGAGATTACCTAGAAAATGGACAAATGTAGAGTTGGAAGAAATTAAGTGATCTGCAGGGGAGCGCTGTCATCTTCTCTTTCCTCCTGTCATATTTACTTCTGGAGTATTGAGGTAGAGACTTCTCTGCTAGGAGTTCAGGTTAATAGCTGACCGAGCCTGTCTGGGGAGGAGACACAAGATCCTTAACATAGCAGAGCCCTTAATCATCTAACTTCAGTTATGTCATTTCTCACTGCAGTGCTCGGTCCTCCCTGCCTCGTCCTCATCCTTCCTCCCTCCCCCTCCTCAGTATATTAGCCACCCTGGAGTTTACTTTTCTCTTGTCCCTTCAGACAGTCTTGGACCCTTACACCAAATTTCTTTAATAGGAATTCAGTTCCTGTTGTATCATTTCTATGATAAAGTTAACATTTTCTCATTCTTCGCACCCAATTTTTACTAAATTAATTACAAATCTCCAATCCTAGCGTTCATATTCTTTCAAAATTCGTCACTGTTTATCTTTGAAATCTTATCCCTTGTACATATAGCTTTTTTTTGCTGCCACTCTGGGTTTTTAGTTTCTGGTGCTGTTTTTTGCTACTTGAAACAAGTGCCCTTCCTCTTTATATATTTTTCTTTTCTATCTGCCTCTTTTTGCTCTCTTACTCAGTTAATTTTCTTATCTGTTAAAATTGTAACCTTCCTTCAATACCCAGTTCATTCTTCCCTGATCTTATCCTGTTGTTTTCCAGCTCGGCCCTTCTTTGAATCAAAAGTAACCTTTTGTCCTCTGAAATTCCACAATATCTTGCCTATAGCTTACCATAATAGGTTTAGTTAACATCCATCATCTCCTATAGACACAATAAAAAGAAAAAAAATTCTCCTTGTGATGAGAACTCTTAGGATCTACTCTCTTAACAACTTTCCTGCACGTCATACAGCAGTGTTAACTATAGTCATCATGTTGTACGTTACATCCCTAATGCTTATTTGTCTTACACCATATTAAACAAAATGGAAGTTTGTACCTTTTGACCACCTTCCTCCAGTTCCCCTCCCCCAAATCCCCCACCACTGGTAACCACAAATCTGATCTCTTTTCTATTATTTTCATGGGCTTTTTTTGTTTGTTTTGTTATTTAAGATTCCACATTTAAGTGAGATCATACTATTTGTTTTTCTCTGTCTGACTTATTTCACCTAGTGTAATGCCTTCAGGGTCCATCCATGTTGTTGCAAATGGTAGAATTTTCTTGTTTCTTTGCGGCTGAATAATATTTCATCACCCCCACTCCCACCCCCAGCTTTCTTATCCATTCATCCTTCAGTGGATGCTTATGTTGTTTCCCTGTATTAACACTGCTGTGAATGTGGCAGTGCAGATATCTTTTTGAGTTAGTATTTTTTTTTCCCCTTTGGGTATATTCCCAGAAGTGAAATTGCTGGATCATATGGTAGTTCTTTTTTAATTTCTTGAGGAACCTCCATACTGTTTTCTGTAGTGGCTCTACCAGTTTACAGTCCTACCAACAGCAGAAATGATCTCCTTTTGTTCACATCCATGCCAGCATTTATTATGTCTTTTTGATGATGGCCATTTCAACAGGCATGAGGTGGTATCTCATTGTGGTTTCAATTTGCATTTCCCTAATACTAATGATGTTGGGGAACTTTTCATGTACCTGTTGTCCATTCATAGATCTTCTTTGGAAAAATGTCTATTCAGATCCTTTGCCCATTTTCTTTTTTTTTCTTTTTACAGTTTATTTACTTTGAGAGAGAGAGTGAGAGTGAGTAGGGGAGGGTCAGGGAGAGAGAAAGAGAGAGAATCCCAAGCAGGCTCCACACTGTCAGCACGGAGCCTGATGCAGGGCTCAAACTCACGAACCGCGAGACCATGACCCGAGCTGAAATCAAGGGTTGGATGCTTAACCGACTGAACCACCCAGGTGCCCTCTGCCCATTTTTAACTGGATTATTTGGAGTTTTTTGCTGTTGGGTTGTATGAGTTCTTTATACGTTTTTGATATTAACCCCCTATCATATACATAATTTGCAAATTTTTTTTCCCATTCAGTAGGTTGTCCTTTCGCTTTGTTAATGTTTCTTTTGTGTGCAGCTTCTCAGTTTGATGTAGTCCCACTTATTTTTCATTTTGTTGCTTGTATGTTAGGTATGATTAACCAAAAAAATCCATTACCAAGACCCATGTCAAGGAGCCTTTTTCTTATGTTTTCATTTCTTACAATTAAGTCTTTAATCTGTTTTGAGTTAATTTTTATGAATGGTGTGAGATAGGGGTTGTTTCATTTTTTTTTTCCATGTGACTATTTAATTTTCTCAGCACCATTTATTGAAGAGACTATCTTTTCTTGTTATTTGACATTTTGAAATAAGGGCTACGTAAATGTGTATGTAGTTGTGATTGTGCTGCTGATAGCAGTAGATACCACGAGTGGCATAGCCTTTGGTGATGTGATTTTTCTGAAATGGTCAACAATTCTTTTTTCTCTTTCGTTAATAGTTCTTGGTATGGTAAGGTTCTAAACATAATATGGTTCAATTTTTTTCTCAGTTTACATGATTATTTGCATTACTGGAAAACTCAGTGTATATTAAAATAGCACAAAATATTTTGCATTTTTATATACACTTTTAGGCTTAGACAGTTAAGGACAGAATTATTTTCTGGCAGGCATTTGACAGTTGTGTGAAAAGTAGCATAATTGTCCATTGTGCAGAACTGTCTCCTGCATAGCAGAATGTCTAGATTTCCTGACTCTGCCCATAAATACCAGTAGCATGCCCCAATCATTTTAACCAGAAGTGCACTTAATATTTCCAAAATGCCCTCTAGGGGGCAGTTCTTTTGTATTGAAAACCGTTGACCTAAATTCTTGAGTGTGTCTTGTTGGCCTTACCTCCTAATCAGAATTGAATTTTATCACTTATTTTGCTAGTTTAATAGGTACAAAACAGGATCTTTGTTGCTTTACTTTGTTTTTTTTTATTCATGTTTATTTTCAATATATATTTTCCCGTCATTGCTTTATTTAATTTGCTTGTAATTATAGTGTACATCTTTGTCTTAAAATTTTTTGTTTGTGTATTTTGTTAAAATTCAGCATGTCTTTTCTATTAGATACATTTTAATAGGTAAGTTCAACTTTTCCATTGTATCCTTCCTACTTTACGTGTTTCTTGAAAGCACTTATTTCATTTTCTACATTTAATCATTTAAATGTAAATACATTTAAAGAATTAAAATTTCTTATGTTAAACTTTATTTTTAAGTTTTTAAGAATTTAAAAGATATTAAGCCTTAAAGCTTAATAGCCTTGGTCTTTCATAGTGTTTTTTTGAGGAATGATACTCCTGTCTTTTTTCCAAATTGGGAGGGGTAGCAGCTATTTCTTTAAAATGCATGTTCCCCGGGCCCTAACCCAGATGTATACAGAATTTCAGTTTCTAGTGATAGGGTCTGTACGTATGCAGAATCTGCACCCTCCCCCACCCTCAACCCCATGATTCTTGTGTGTGCTAGTTTGAAAGCTAGCTTGCCTTTTTTTTTCTTTTTTTGTTGGCCTTAAAATAAGTTTTTTCTCCAATAGTGTGTTGTCTGGAATGAATGCTAAATATTAATTAAATATTCTTTAAATATTTGGAAACCATCCAACTACTTTTTTTAAAAAACCTAATAATTAGCATAAAACAAATGGACATTTTCGAATTTTATTTGTATATGGCATGCAAAATTTTGGACATACCTCAGTGGAATAAAGGGAACTTTCTAATGTCTTCCTGTTTCCCACTGGTAAACCTTAACATTCTGAAACATTTATGTAGTATCTGCTGTGTGCCAGGAACTATTTAAAGATTTAGGAAGTGAGGTTTCCACTCAAAAAAGGTTGACACTCTTGTGGTGAAGAGATCTTTACGTGGGTAACAGATAATGTGACGCTTGGTATTAACAGCCTGTAATACACACGTGGAGAAGGGATGATTTGGGAAGTAAAGAAAAGGCTTACCAAAGGGAGTACATTTGTGCTGTCCCTCGAAGGAACAGTAGTACTTCATAAGGTGGATCCTTCATAAGGATTGAGGTGGGGCATGGCAGTGCATAGTGGGGGTAGTGTGGGCAGTAGCATAGAGTATGAAAAAACTTGCTGGGTTGAGTGATCATCATTTGTGTCCTTAGCTGGGGGGAGGGGTACATGTTGGAAAGTGTTCACAGAAGATGAGGCTGGGGAGGCAGAGTAAGCAATTTCAATTAGAATCCTAACAAGGTTTTGTTTATTTTTGGGGGGATCATATAAAATCATCTTCATTTTATATAGAAGAATACATATTTAATAATTTGGTCTGAGAATACCCAATAAAGCTTTGAAAATGAATAGTGGAGGTGGAGGGGCTTCCTTTTTAGATATTAAAACATTCTATAAAGCCACCAAACTTAAATCATTATGGCATTGGCATAGGAATGGACAAATAGACAAACAGATTCATAAATAGATCCTATATAAATGAAGATTTAGTATAGAACAAATTGGTATTTCAGTTCAGTGGGAAAGGGTGTATTTCTAATAGATGATGATGGCATAACTGACTGTACATTTACAAGATAATAAATGGCACTTATATAAGGAAGTTCCAGATGAATATAAAACTTAAGTGTGAAGAACTAAGCAATTGTCTTGTGGGAAATCTAGGAGACTGCATATACACTTGAGGATATGCTTTCACACTTTTGGACCTAGACCCATAATAAATGTATTTTACACTGTGACCCAAAAAATAGTATTTATAGAAGGTGAAACAGGTTTTACAGAACCTTGCTTACCGTTACTATGTGCAGTACCTTTGTTGTATATCTTATTCCATGTAATTAAAAACAAGTATTACTGATTACATTTATTTTATGACCCACAGTTTGAAAAACACTGAAATTGGAGATGGGTGGGAGAAACTACCTAAACCAGATTCAAAACTAGAAGCTATAGGGGTGGCTGAGTGGCTCAGTCAGTTGAGCATCCAACTGTTGATTTCGGCTCAGGTCACAATCCCAGTGTTGAAGGATTGAGCCCCACGTCAGGCTCTGTGTTGAGCGTGGAGCCTGCTTAAGATTCTCTCTCTCTCTCTCTCTCTCTCTCTCTCTTTCTCTTTCTCTCCTCTTCCCCTCTCTTGCTTTCTCTCTCTCTCTCTCTCTCTCTCAAATAAAAAACAAACAACAAAAACTAGAAGCTGTAAAACATAAATATGTGACTAGAACAATGAAATCTTGCTTCATACCTATCACATTGGCAAAGGAAGAAAGTGTTTCTTGGCAGGAGGTGGGGAGTGAGAACAGGGAAGGGCTCTTATCTATTCCTAATATAGTTAGATGTTACAGCTTCTTTGGGGAAGCAGTCTGGCAAGACCTAATAACATTAAAAACAAATGCCCTTTGATCCAGTAGTTCGTTCTTGGGAACTTGTTCCGTAGAAATTAAAAGGCTACTGTTTATATGAGGCATGTTTATTTCATCATTTCCTGGTGACAAAAAAAATGGGAAATGAAGTAAACACACATTATTAGGAGAGTGGTTGAATAAGTTATGCCACACCCATGCCATGGAATGTTACACAGTCATTAAAAAGAGTTTATTATTAGTTGGAAAGATGTTCATGAGGCATTGTTGAATGGAAAAAAAAACAGATATAGAGAAGTATACGATCCCTACCTCTGCAAGTATATAAATTATTTTGATATGATTGAGTTAGGGTAGAGCAAATACAAGAGGAAATGTTAGGTTGTTAACATGGATTATCCAGGGAAGTGAATCATTTGGACAGGAAATAAAGCCAAATAAAATGAAAAAGGTAAAAAAAAAACAAACCACTAAAACAAAGCAAAACCTCTGTTGTCTAATATTCTTGTGTATTTATGTAACAGACTATGTATGGTGTGTGTATATGTAATTGTATATATGTATATGTACATGTTGATTTAAAAAGGTGAGAAAAATGTGTGGCGTGGGAAAATAAGTTGTCATCTGATGGAGATGGCTCCCTGTCAGAGATTTCCCTTTCCCCTCTTCCATTTTTGAGAGTGCTTATTTTGGAGGGAGGGAGGAAGAACACCAGAATATCCTTGGGAGAATCCCTTATAAACCTTAGGAAACTACGGCAATCTTAATAGTTGAATCCAGCCTTCCTTCAAATTGTAGGTACCTTGTTAGATGCTGGTCTGTCTCTCTTGCCTTCCCGTTTTCAGGGCCTCTTGGTCAGAGGAGGACATCAGACCTCATAGGGTCACTGAAAAGTACCTGGGCCCAGAGTCCCTCAGATTCCAAAAGAAGCTGAGAAGACTGGGGTTGGGAGGCTATGCAGGAGGGGAAGGGAAGGTAGTAGGTTCCTCTGTATGGAAAGGAGAAAGAAAGGTAGTTTGGGGACCAGTCTATGAATGACTTTGACTTTCATGCTAAGGAGTTGGCCTGTAATTCTCAAATGCCATATCCTTTTGAAAAACACTCATACTTGCTGAGCTGGAATGAGGTTTCTTAAGATAAAATTTAACAGTGCTAGTCTTTCCCAGTGTGAAGAAAAATGAGCTTAAGGGATAGAACTTTTTAAAGATTAAGTGTACCCTTTGCTTAAACTCTGCTGGCTGGGTATGCAGATTTCAGAACAAGTAGAAAATGGAAGTTAACAGAAATGAATTGGAGAAGGCTAACTAACCATCCTTGATTCTCTTCGTGAGTACGGTGTTTATGATGGAAGCATTTACGTTGCGTTCATACAGATGTGTTTTCTGTGGCTAAAGTTTTTCATTTATGTGGTAGACATAGATCATTTCATGGGGGAATATACAACCTAGGGAGAAGCAGTACATGCCATGGAGAATGTATAGGATAGGGAGAAGGCGGTACATGCCATGGTAAAGAGCATGGTCCCTGGAACCCAACAGATGCGGAAACAAACCAGCTCTGCCGTGTTATAGCTCTGAAGCCTCAGGTAAGAAGTAAACCTCTCCATGTCTCAGCTTTTTTGTCTGTGAAATAGAGATAACATTCTTTAATATTCAGTGAGTTGTTTTGATGGTTGCGTGAGTAGCGTGTAGTAAGTGCTCATTAAAGTGGAGCTCTTACTATGTTTTCTGAAGAACACTGTGACTTCCAGGTGTTCCATTACCACAAATTTGTGTGTCACTGCTGCAGGGAATGAAATATTCTCGATGAATTTTTTGTGTGATTTGAGGACATTGGTGGGTGGGAAATTGCAGGGGTATGTTTCTAGCATGATAGAAAGTTGTTGGAAATTGGAAATTGCTGACTGGAAAATCTGGATCTTGGACTAAACTCTTTCCTTTGTCTTCCTTTCCTACTTAGGGTGCTTCATTCTTCTATCTTTTTCTATCCTGGAACTTAGAATGAGGAGGGCTCCCTCATGTTAGGAGTGTACCACATCAGATCATTTTATCCCCCTGCACGGTGGTGTCTGTCCCAGTTCCGCTCCCGGGCTTCTGAGGCTCTTTTAGGGAGGTGCTTAGACAGCTGCTTCCCAGGGTCCGCCTTCCTACCTGACCTCGCTGAGAGGCTATTTTAGGACATTCTCAAAACATTTAGATGCGTATTTTCTCAGTCTTCTTGGCAGTATGTTTGTAGCTGCTTTATCTTACCATGTAGGGTAAATCTATGTATTACTTATTTTTACTAATTTGCAGCAGTGTTTAACAGTAATTTGTTTTGTCTTTTCAGGTGCCATTTGGACAGTCCTTTAGCGGCACGATGTACTCTGAGTGGAGGTCACTGCATTTGGTGATTCAGAATGATCAGGGCCACACCAGTGTGCTGCACAGCTATCCAGAGAGCGTTGGACGAGAGGTGGCAAATGCAGTGGTCCATCCTCTTGGGCAGGCCTTAGGTACCCCTTCAGTGGCTGGCAGTGAGAGTTTATTAAAAACTGACAAAGAAGTAAGTGTTTTCTTCATTTTATTTTATTATGTGAAAACATAATCTTGTTACTGAAGAATTTATTTAACATTGTCTTTTTAATGGATTTCTGTCTAATGTAGGACATCTTTCTTAATTTTGACCTTTGTTTGGGTTGAAGGGTGGGGTTGACTGAGAGTCTGGGGGGGTCATAAGGAATACGTTGTACCATTGTGGGCTGGCTCCTTACTGGCCACACCCAATTCTCCACTTGAGCTGTGGGCCTGAGACAGAGACTTGAGTATCAGGCTCCTTCCTCTAAGCTCTGGGCCCAGTCTTCAGATTTCTATTCTGAGGTGTGTTTGGAAGGTCTTCATTGCTACCCCCAAATGGCCCCTGACTGAAGGCCTGTCTTCTGTCAAGTTTTCAGGCTACGCATACGTGCTAAACCTGAGGTCCTCCTGTGTCTCCATGTCTGCCTGCCCTTACCTGACTCTGAGGTTTGAGAGTGCTACAGAGCAACTAAGCCTGTGTGGTTGTGAGCCCAAGTATTTGGAATTACGGTTGTGTTTGCTGTCCCTAAAGATAAGGGCTCTTGGAGTAGCTTGATCTGGAGTTGGTCCTCTGTTCTTGGATTCAGGAGATTGGGTTGAAGTGAAGTTTTCACGGAGAGGTCATGAAGGGACCCTGAAAATGGAGGGATACTGGAACTTGCTAGTATGAGGTGTGGCTAAGATATGGGATTAGAACTTTGTGCTTGAGGAAGTTCATACAACCTTCAGGCTTTGGGTTAACTTATTTCTCAGACACACTTACTTCTTCTCTCCCTTACTTTTTGATTTCTTTCTAATGAAGGAGAGATTAGACTTAATCTAGATATAAAACTAGTCTAGATATAAGACTAAAGATTTATAACTCTAAAGGCATTTTATTTACCCTCTATAGGCCGTGGGTTGCTGGAGGGTGAAGCTCCTCAGTTTGAGGAGCGTTTTTCTCTCTTCAGAGGACCTTGGCACAGACTAACCCCTGAGGACTGGCACTTGCCCTGGTGTACTCGCCTCTTGGTGGGTCTGGAATCTTCTCCTGGGAAGAGACGGCACATGAGTAGATAGAGGTCCTGGTGCCTCCCTTGTTCGTTCTCCTTTCCTACCTTCTAAAAGATATGACAGAACAGTCCTTGAATCCAGTGTCCTCTAGAATTACACAATTAAACTATTATGAAGGTGACACCTAGGATGTTTTCTCCTTTATCTTTCATCTGACAATTAGGGACTTGCGGCCCCCTTTAAAATCCCTACCTGTGTGTGGTTCCATTCCTCCCACCCTCCTGTGTTTGTCACACCTTCACTGTGCTGTCGTGGTCATTAATGCTTATTGCTCTTGTAGATTGTATTGTATGTAGTATATTCTAGTGCTGTACATATTTTTACCCTTAGTCTTTGTAATTGTTTTGAGCTTAGAATTTACAGTACCTGTGTTTAACCTTGTTAGATTCAACCTGAAGTCTTTGGGAATCTGAATTTCTATCTAACAAGTTAGCTATCTAGTTTTAGCTTTGTGAATATCTACAGATGGTCAGCATATAATCTGTTTTTCTCTCTTTTCCTAAGTTAAAATCTCAGCAGGGCCTTTGGTGTGCCACTGGGCACCTTCTTCCTAAATGATCTTGGTACGTTAACCACACTGTTATTCCCTCATCTTGCGTTTCACCCGCTTATAAATCCAGCCATTCTGCCTTCCTATGGGTCATATGTCTCCATCTTGTCCACAAGGACCTGCCTCTGACCACATTTCTTGCTAAAGCCCAGATCTCCCTGAGCCAGAGAAGGGGTTAGTGGTATGGTGAGAGTAGCTTTAGACGTGTAGCTGGAAGACTAGGGCTCAAGTTTTCAGTTCTACCATTTCCAAACCAGTGACTTGGGCCAAATTGCTTAATCTTGCTGAGTATCAGTTTTCTTATCTATAAAGTGAGGATAGTTTACCTTCTCACACAGAGTTATTTTGATGGTTAGATGCTGTTTATGAAAGTGCTTTATAAACTGCCAGGATTGTACCATTGCCTGCTGCTTTCATAGTAACCTTGTTAATAAAAGAAAGATGCTTGTCTGGCATGACTTGTTCTTTTTGAGTATGTTGGTTCCCAGTGATCATGCTTCCCTTTTACAAGTGTTCACCGATCATCTGCGTAGTAATTTGTCCTGGAGTTTAGTGTGGGATTCCCTGAAACTTTCCAGTCTATGGTATCTGGAATATCATTTCATCTTCTTTTGCAAATTGTGCTATTTTTCCTTTCTCGCTACATCATATTCTTCTTCATGGGCAGGTTCTCTCAGCCCTTATGATGTGATTCAGATAGGTCAAGAGGCTGGAATTCATTTAGCGCACCTAAGTGCCTTGTTAAGATACTACCTAGCTTGGGGCACCTGGGTGGCTCAGTTGGTTGAGTGTCTGACTCTTGAGCTTGACTCAGGTCATGAACTCACGGTTTTTGGGATTGACCACCACCACCCCTGCAGTCCACCCCACCCCCTGCCGGGTGTCAGCGTGGAGCCTGCTTGGGATTCTCCCCTGCACCGTGCCGCCCCCCCCCCCCCCGCACCGTCTCTCTCTCTCTCAGTCTGTCTACCCCGCCCCCCGATTGTGCACATGCATATTCTTTCAAAAGAAATACACATTAAAAAAAAGATCTGGGGCACCTGGATGACTCACTCGGTTCAGCATCCAACCTTGGCTCAGGTCATGATCTCATGGTGTGTGAGTTCAGGCACCCCCACAGAGCTCTCTGCTGTCAGCACAGAGCCTGCTTCGGATCCTCTGTCCCCTTTTCTCTCTGCCCGTCCCCCACTTGGCACTTGCACGTGCTCTCTCAAAAATAAATAAACATTAAAAAAAAATTTTTTTTTTAAATCTTACCCAGCTTTAGTCCTTTCTCACTTGTGTTTGTTCTTACCTTTTCATGTTAATTATTTTCTTTGGCAGAAAAAAATAGTCACAAAATAAGTGAGCAGCTCATCTTCCTTCCTATTGTTTGTTAATGTTGCATAATCTGGATGTGGAATATAATTGAATTTATATATATGATTTCCTAAATGACATACCTACCTGTATATAAATTAAAAGGAGAAAAGTAGCTAAAATTTTCTATCTCTGTGTCCCAGTCTCTGTGGAAAATCAAGATGACCTGTATTTGCTTTTTATTTCATAGAGCAAATAATAATAATGTCTAATGGGTAAAGCGAACGTGGAAGTGATATTTAGAAAGAAGTAATTTATTTTTTTCTTAAATATTTTGCTTAGGAAATGTCTGAGTATGTTTTATCCATGGAAAGTGCATTCTCAAGAATAAATATGGTATATAGTTGAGAAAATATACTGTCCATTGAGAGGTTTATGGTAGTAAAAGAGGTACACATTTTAAATCAGCCTACTGAGATATAGTAGGGATGTGTGATAATTCTGGATGTATATTTTCTTTTGTTTAGGTGAAATGGACCATGGAAGTAATTTGCTATGGATTGACCCTTCCATTGGATGGAGAGACTGTAAAATATTGTGTTGATGTATATACAGACTGGATTATGGCTTTAGTATTGCCGAAAGATTCTATCCCATTGCCAGTTATTAAAGAGCCTAATCTGTATGTTCAAAGTATACTAAAACACCTGCAAAATCTTTTTGTACCAAGGTAAGCTCTACCATCTGTCTGGCCTGTTACCAGGATCATAATGAAATATTCATAAAAGTTACTTTTTTCTATTATAGGAGCTGATTTCATTGTTAGTCCTATGAAAAGTAACTTTCCTTACTGTTCAATTAGAGAATGTTATTAATATGAATGATGAGAGAGATGGGCTTATATAATGTTTACTAGGAGTTTTTATCAAGTATGTGTTCCTTTTAAAGGCTTTTGGTTTTCTAAGATCTGATAGCTTTTAGATATTAAAATACTGTGACCCCTTTCCCTTCCATTCAAAAAACATACTTTTGTCTATCATAATTCTTTCTACACTTAAGCTAAGGCAACTAAGCCTTCTACCTTAAAATGAACCTTTCCTGTGAGAGAATGAAGACGCCAAAGTAAGCAGACGTGAAATTATGGGCAAATTCATAGTTGGCCAAAAGATGATCGTAACAGTTTGTTACTGATGATTTCTCCTACCTTCTGAGACAGTGACCTTAAATATTATATAATATGGGATACGTGTCTTATTTAGGCTTAACATTTTTTTACCAAATCTAGAAGATTATATCTCATTGTAAAGAGTTTGGGAAGTATAGAAAATAATGGAGAAGAAAGCATTAATTAGTTTCTTATCCATTTTTGAGGATTTCCTTTAAGAAAAATCTGTTTTCAGCTGTTTTTTAAAAAAATGTTAACGTTTATTTATTTTTGAGAGACAGAGCATGAGCAGGGGAGGGGCGGAGGGAGAGGGAGACACAGAATCCAAAGCAGGCTTCAGGCTCCAAGCTGTCAGCACAGAGCCCGACACTGGGCTCGAACTCACAAACCGCGAGATCATGACCTGAGCTGAAGTCGGCTACTTAACCTACTGAGCCACCCAGGCGCCCATATTTTTTACGTATTTGAAAGAGGCAGAGGGGCTTGCTTTGGACTTTGGAAAAGTTCTCATTACAGCTTTTTTACTATCAGGTGGTGAGGGACTTTGAATCGTCCAAAAACCACTATATATATTTTAGCTTTTTAAATTTAGAAGGAAGTCTACTTTGGGGTGCCTGGCTGGCTCAGTTGGTAGAGCATGCCACTCTTGATCACAGGGTCACAAGCCCCATATGTGTTATAGAATTTACTTAAAAAAATTTTTTTTTAAAAGTTGTAGAAGAAGATCACTTTGCAAAATTTGAATTAAAAAAATCTCCATTAAGAACTCTGATGTGTAGGATCAAGTATAATTCCTTGCCTTGTGTGAAATGCTGGCTATAATCTGGTCCCTAGCCAGATTAGCTGCTGCTAATTCTGCATGAGCCCTGCTCATTGGTCAGACTCATAAATTAAACATTCCCTTAAGACTCCTTAGTGATCTTCCCCATCTTCACCTACCCTATTGTTTTCTTCCTCTTCCTCTCTCTCAGCTGTCCACTTCTTACTCTTGTTGGTTCCTATTAAATTCTGCCTTGTAAAGAGAAACTTACTTGACCATCCAGGCCCATAGTGATCGTACCTTTTCTGAACCTGTGTGGTACTTCCTGTGTCACTCTTTTCTCTCTTCACTGTTTTATTGCTCCTAAAATGTGTGTGTCTCATTTCCCTGTCTAACCAACTTTAAGGCAGGATCTAGGTGGTATAATATATATTTTGGGCTTTCACATTACCTCATGTGGTACTGATATTACCTTAGGTGTGAATTGAATGTTTGTTGCATGATTTATTGATTTCAAATAGAAGTAATTACAGGTGGTAGTTGGCAGTGATTAGCGTTTTCTTTGTGTCTAAGCAGGTTCTTTTTTTTTTTTAAGTTTATTTTGAGAGAGAGTGTGTGTGCGAGTGAGAGAGGGGCAGAGAGAGAGAGAGAGAGAGGGAGAGAGAGAATCCTAAGCAGGCTCTGTGCTGTCAATGAGGAGCCCAGTGCGGGGTTTGATCCCATGAACCGGGAGATCGTGACCTGAGCCAAAATCAAGAGTCAGACGCTTAACCGACTGAGCCACCCAGGTGCCCTTCTAAGCAGGTGCTCCTAAAATGGTATAGTATTTAGTGCTTTCTTGTCATTCCATGTAGGAGACTAATTTACTGGGCTTTTTCTTTGGGCATGGGACAATTTCATGAATAATATTGTCACTGATTCTTTCCTGTTTGTACTCTTACTACCTCTCAGTGCTCAATTCATCTGTATTGATTAAAAATATCAATGGCATTTGAGTTAATTGGGCTTTTTCTTTTTTTGCCTTTTGAGCCTGAGTACCTTGTTCATTTTACTGTTTGTTAATTAACCTTGTTTCTCAAGAGTGTGTGCGTATTTCTGAGAGGATACTGAACTGAGTACTAGAGTTCTCCTGGCCAGCAGTGTCTTAGGGAGCTGAATATTTTCAGTGCTAAATATTGGGAGTTATGATCTCATCTTCCCTTTTTTTCATTAAGTTTATTTATTTATTCTGAGATATATATATATATATATATATATATATAATTGTTCTGAGAGAGATAATTCTGAGAGAGAGAGAGAGAGAGAGAGAGAGAATAAGATGGAGAGGGAGAGGCAGAATCCTAAGCAGGTTCCACACCATCAGTGTAGAGCCCGACCCAGGGCTTGAACTCAGAAACTGTGAAATCATGACCTGAGCCGAGCTCAAGAGTCAGACACTTAACAGACTGCACCGCCCAGGTGCCCTGATCTCATCTTTCTTTATTGGAAGTATCAGGTTTTTTTCATTCATATCACAAAATTGTCATCAAGTTTACTTAGTTGTTTTTATAAAAAGTAATATTCAGAATAGAAGAAACTGTTTTTACCTCTTTGCTAGAGATAAGTCAGAGTGGGGGTAATAACCTTTTTCTTTTTGCCTATCAGTTTGATCTCATTTTTGTTTGCATAATTGAGTGAACAGTGAACCATCTTTTAAAATTGATTAGGGTTTTCATTGCTCAAATATATTGTAATTTAAAAATGTAATATTCTTCTAAAGCAGTGGTTGGCAAACTTTTTTGATAAAGAGCCCGATAATAAATATTTTAGGCTTTGTGGGCTATACAGTGTCTGTTGTAACTAGTCAATTCTGCTGATGTAGAGAAAGCAGCCATAGATAATATATAAATGAATGAACATGGCAGTGTTCCAATAAAACTTTATCAACAAAAAACAGATGGCAGACCAGATTTGACCCATGAGCTATATATAGTTCACCAGCCTCTGTTCTAAGAACAGTTTTTCTGAAGATCATAAGTTGTTTTTGAAAATATTGAGGGGGGTGCGCCTGGGTGGCTCAGTTGATTAAGCATCCAACTTCGGCTTAGGTCATGATCTCACAGTTCGTGGGTTTGAGCCCCGCCTCAGGCTCTGTGCTGACAGCTCAGAGCCTGAAGCCTGCTTCAGATTCTGTGTCTCCTCTCTCTCTGCCCCTCCCCCACTCATGCTCTCTATCTCAATAATAAACATAAAAAATTTTAAAAAAATATTAAGGGGGAAAAGATAATCTCTGGTGTTTAGACTTTCTGTTTATTTTTTTAGTAAAGGTGGCCTTATTTCTCTTAGCTTCAGAAACCTGGACACTGCTCGTCAGTTTTGGCCTTCTTAGTGAGGCTACAGAACCTACAGAGTAGGTGTCTCCTTTTGTACCACTGGTGGATAACTGGAATTGGTCGGTAGGCCTGGGTTACCATTTGAGAAGCTTAAAGTACTATCACTAAGTTGGAAGAGTGTCAGTCCCAGTGCTATTTTTTTCTTCTTCTGGACTTTTTCTTTTTTGGTCAGAAGAAATTTGTATGGCTATTATATAGTTTCTTATTGTTCTTCAAGTGGCTAGAGCTACAGACACACACTTGAGCCTCATGGCTTCACATGAACTGGATTCACCCCCAGCTGAGCATGGACATCTCCCTGCTCTTGGGGGCTGTTGGCTTTTCCTAGGTGAATGTCTCATTTTGCTCCAGGTCTGCCTTCTTTAGGAAAAACTTAGTAATGTCATTTGTTTGCAAGTCTAAGGTTAGTGGCCCAGAATCTGAGAATCTTCTATCCTAAGGTTGAGGTAGGAGTGCTAAGGCCACTCACTTTATTTTCTGGATTTCTTGAGGAAGCTCTGAGATTCCCTACTCTGATTCACCCATGTTTTATTAGTTCTTTGTGACATGAGTCATAATGTAGCAACTTGTCCTCAAGATTTATTTCAGTAATATTAGTTACTTGTCTTGGGTTTTACGTAGGCAGTCTGGAGGCCAACTCACCACTGACTTACGCAGTGGGTTTCCTACTACTCTTGAAATTCTCAGGTAGTCCGCTTTGTAAAGCGTGAATAAGGGGCTGGGGCCTGGACCTCTGTCTTCAACTCTAGCCCTAATACTTTGGTCTGTTGTATTCTCTTGGGGAAAAAATGGTCCTGTGGACTGAAGAGTTATAAAACTTTCCTAGGGTAGCTTGGGAACCATTGGAACCCCCATCTTAGGTCAAGTTGCCTTCTTTATTAGAAGGTGCTCATTTCTGAGGCAATTGCCTCCATACCTCATCAGTTTTAGTGACCTGTGAGAATATTCCATTGGGTCTGTAGGTTCTTCTCCAGCAGACATTAGCTTCAAAGTGACTGTGAGCACTATGAATTCACATTCTGAATTCATGTGAATGTGTATTTAAAAAAATTTTAAAAGGATACAAAGGCCATTCTGCTTCGGTGTGAGCAATGGAAGTGGCTGTGGGTAATAACTCATTTACTCATCAGAAAATGGTGTCCCTGTTACGGGTCAGGCACATTTTAGACTTAGAAAATCCAGAAGAGAAGCTTACATTCTGATGTTCCCCTCAACCCCCAGCTCTCCTAGAAGTGATTGGTTGAGATCCCAGAGTGCCAAACTGTATGATGATATAGCTTTGAACTGAAGAGAGTGCACCCAGCCCGGTCTTCTGATGCTCTTAGGGAGTGCCATCGGACCATTGCTTGCTGTATACATAAGTTGCCTGTCCTTAAGTTGTTGCTTTCTTTCCTCAAGGCTTGTCAGTGATATCTGTCTGTCTTCTTCAGACAGGAACAGAGCTCCAGTCAGATCCGACTATGCTTACAGGTTCTGAGAGCCATTCAGAAGCTGGCCCGTGAGTCATCCATCATGGCACGAGAGACGTGGGAAGTCTTACTGTTGTTTCTTCTGCAGATTAATGACATACTTCTAGCCCCGCCAACTGTTCAAGGTCTGTTTACTTTTTTTTTCTCGTTTATTTTGAAGCTCCAGATACAGTTCACTTTAAACTCAATGACTGGTAGACTCAGTGAGGATTTACATTTTGGTATGACATTTGGCAAACTGTTAAAAAACAGTTCTTAGAATGGAAGACCTCACAGGCATAATATGAAGTTACTTTACCTTTAGTGATCATTTTGCTAACGAAGGGAGAGACTGCGTATTGATGTATATTTGATAATGATAGTAGTAGCTTGTTTAGTGTATTACGATAGAGCCTATATAAGAAACAAGTAACTGAAGTATAACCTATAAGTACTGTACCTGATTGATTACAAAGTAGTTTTCAAAGTAGACACTAAAAACTTGACAGCTACAGAAGATATTTTGTTCAGCAAATGAAACCTACAAAGTCTTCAATGTTCTATTTGGAAGTATGTCAGTATGCCATTCATTACCTTGTCATTAAGAAGCCTCCCATTTTACACCTTCAGATTGTATTTTAGAAGCCCTGCTGTGTATGTACACAGTTCACACAGATTGGAAGCTGTTTTTCTACTAGGTTCCCTTGTTGCCTATTCATCTGTGTAGTCTCTTTCCTAACAGACATGCAGATGTGCTTGTGATATCACCCAAATACAGTCCAGGAAGGTATCTAAAGGAAATCACAGAATTCCACTATTGACCCCATAATAGGAATACTTTATTGCTGACAGTAGCTGGCCAGTCATTGACTCATTGGCTCTTTGCTACAGAGTCCCTATGCCAGGGATCTCAGCAACTCAAAGCAGGCAAGTCCTCCCCTTCTGGGGCTTATTATTGTTGAAATTTAATTTTTGCTCATTTGAAATACGCATCCTTCTAACTTTTCCTTCTAATCCCCAGTTTGCCTTGTGGAGTTATGCAGAGTATAAACCCTTGTTTTTCTCCCTAGTTCCAGGGCTCAGAACAGAGGAACAGGCCTGTATTCATGGTTGAGGCTCTATCCTGCCCAGGATCGGTCCTTTTGCTCCCTTCTTTGTCCCTCTCTCCCTTGAAGGGTAGCTTTCAAACACATGAAAGTTTTATAACAAAGTTTGGAGGTAGAAAGACCTGGGTATTTATTTGCTCTGATTCCTTCACTTACTGACTGTGTAAACTTGGACAGCATACTTAAATTTTATCATTTAAGTTTTCTCCTCTTCAAAATGAGTATAACTGATAATTGGTAGAAGATATAAATACCTATCCTGCAGGATTAATGTGAGGAATATGTGAGGTCTTTTATATGAACCAGTTGGCACAGAAATGGACCCAGTAGTCACACATCATAGACATTCGTCCTTTCCCTTCTTTGTCTCCTGTCCACTTGCTGGAAGACTAGGTCATTGATAAGAAATGAAAACTTGAAAACTTTTTTTTTTAAATGTTTTGTTTTTGAGAGAGAGAGAGAAAATGGGAGAGGGGCAGAGAGAAAGGGAGACACAGAATCCAAAGCAGGCTCCTGGCTCTGAGCTATTAGCACAGAGCCCGACATGGGGCTCGAACCTACGAACTATGAGATCATGACCTGAGCCAAAGTTGGACACTTAACCGACTGAGCCACCCAGGCGTCCCACGACTTGAAAACTTTATAAATGATAATTGGTTGATGTTGTTATGATTTTCTTCATAGGAGTTCCTAAGAACAGTTTCTCATTCTTATTAAATGGCTATTTGAAAGTCAGAACTTAACATTGTATTTATTTTAATTTTTTGGTCTCTTATCTCAAATCACTGAATTAAAGATTTTTCTTTAAAATGAGTGTGCCAAAGATGTTTTCTTTTTGTTGGTAAGGTGGCATTGCTGAGAATCTAGCAGAGAAGTTGATTGGTGTTCTCTTTGAGGTTTGGTTACTAGCTTGTACTCGGTGCTTCCCAACACCTCCTTATTGGAAAACAGCCAAGGAGATGGTGGCAAACTGGAGGCACCACCCAGCGGTGGTGGAGCAGTGGAGCAAGGTCACCTGTGCACTCACTTCAAGGTAGGTCATCGTCCTTGACTGGCTTTCCCTCATCTGCCTGGCCTAAGGCAGCTTTCCCCTAGTTCTGTGTCTTCCTGGGATTCATAGAATATGTTGTAAAAAGCCTGTATCCTGTGTCTGTTATTGTATTTTAGATACAGAATTGAGCCACTTTTTAAAAATAGATATAACAGTTTGACTAGAGCCTGTTAAGTTGCAACCTTTCAGATTAAGCAAATCTGGAGAAGCAGATAAATTCTGCACCCTACCTCCCTTGCCAAACTCCCGCTCTTAATCCGATTACTAAAAAATTCATGATTATTACTTAAGACAAACCAAACCATAGAAAGGTATAATAGTTAAGTTCACTAGAAATCCAATTATATATGCTTATACATAGATTTACAGAAATGAAACCATACTATAATGTGCTGTATTATAACCAAAGTAGGTAGTTTGTTATAATAATTTTACCTTTTTTACCGTTTATATACAATATTATCACTATGAGTAATTGGGCTTTTTTTTCAGACTTGTTTTTTTCATTTCAACTCTGCATATTTTAATATGTAACTTTAGAAGATGAGGATTCTTTTTTAAACACAATCAATACCATTATCACACCAAACAAAATGTTAACAGTTCTTTAATATGTTAGCCATTCAATGTTTAAATTTACCTTAAATGCCTCATTTTTTTTCTTTCCATGGTTGATTCCATTGAATCAAAACTATAGAATTCACATATTACATTTAGTTGACATATTTCTTTTTTTTAATTAAAAAAAAATTTTTAATATTTATTATTGAGAAACAGAGAGAGACAGAGCATGAGCATGGGAGGGGCAGAGAGAGGGGGAGAACAGAATCCGAAGCAGGCTCCAGGCTCTGAGCTGTCAGCACAGAGCCTGATACAGGGCTCAGACTCACAAACCATGAGATCATGACCTGAGCCGAAGTGAGATGCTTAACTGACTGAGCCACCCAGGTGCCCCAGGAACAAATAATTTATAGGTAGCATTATGTATCAGAAGGTAGATTGGTCTTTTTCTGAGCTAAGAAAATGTTTATCTATGGAGGTTTTAGAATATTCTTTTGATTCCAGTATATCCTAGTGAATGTCAAAATTAAAAATCTACTTTTAAATAATACTTCTTTTTATCTTGATTATAAAAGTAATACATTCTTGGGGCACCTGGGTAGCTCAGTTGGTTAAGCATTGGACTCTTCATTTCGGTTCAGGTCATGATGTCATAGTTCGTGGGATTGAGCCCCGCTTTGGGCTCCTCGCTGATAGCACAGTACCTGCTTGGGATTCTCTCTCTCCCTCTCTCTCTGCCTCTTCCCTGCTAGTGCTCTTTTCTCTCCCTCTCAAAATAAATAAACAAACAAGCAAACATAAAAAACAATAAAAGCAATACATTCTCAAAATAGAAAATTTGGAAGACAAGGAAAAGTGTCCATCACTTAGAGATAACCAATGTTAACATTTTAATGTGTTTTTTCAATTCCTCTTTATAAAAAAAGATTATTGTTCTATTATTCTGTTGTCTGCTTTTTTGTTGATTTTTTTTTTTTGAGAGAGAGAGAGAATGGGTATGCACACACCAGCAAGCAGGGGAGAGGTAGAAAGAGTGGGAGAGGGAGAATCTTAAGCAAGCATCATTAGCGCAGAGCCTCGTGGGTCTTGATCTCCACTGTGAGATCATGACCTGAGCTGAAATTAAGAGTTGGATGCTTAACCGACTGAGCCACCCAGGTGCCCCATTATTTGCTTTTTTTATTTGATTCTTACCACATTAATTACATGTGCCTTTTTCATTCTTAAATCTCAAGATCATATTTTTAATGGCTTTGTAGTTTTTCATTATATAAATGGAATTTTAATTGAACCATTTCATTGTTGTTTAAATATTTATGTTGTTCCCAGTGTTTTACTTTAAAATATGGTTGGGGCACCTTGGTGATTCAGTGGATTAAGTCTGACTTCAGCTTGGGTCATGATCTCGCAGTCACGAGTTCGAGCCTGGCATTGGGCTCTATGCTGACAGCTCAGAGCGTGGAGCCTTCTTTGGATTCTGTGTCTCCCTCTCTTTCTTCCCCTGCCCCGCTTGTACTCATCTCTCTCTGCCTCAAAAATTAAAAAAAAACATTAAAAATATTGTTGATATGAATACTTTATACATTGTGTGTGTATTCTTATTATTTCATTAAGATATAATTTCTAGATATAAGATAATTGAGTCAAAGGGCTTTGAACAGTTTAAATACATTTGGCATAGTACTCTTAAATTAAGTAATTGAATTGTTGAATTACTTTTAAGGTACACCATAAATTCTGAACTGCACGTAAGTTATATAGCAGTTGTTATTATTATGGATAAATTACAGCTTAGTTGTGGGGCGCCTGGATGGCTCAGTTGGTTAAGTGTCTGACTTCGGCTCAGGTCGTGATCTCATGGTTAGTGGGTTTGAGCCCCACGTCAGGCTCCTTGCTGACAAAGTGGAGCCTGCTTTGGATACTGTCTCTCTCCCCTCTCTCTCTGCCTATCCCCCACTCATGCTCTCTCTCTCTCAAAATAAATAAATAAACCATAAAAAATTATAGCTTAGTTGTGTTGAAGGAGTTTGCAGTGGGATGAATCTTTTAAAAATAAATAACAATTTATTATTTATATTATAATTATGTAACAAATTATATAATATAACATAAGTTGAATATTATGACTATATAATTATTTGCAATTATAAATAAGTTTAAAAATTTATAATTTTATAAATTGATAATATATGAGTTGTAATTTTATGTATTATAAAATTAACAAAATTAATGTATCATATACAATCTTATATGTTACATACTATGTGTTATAAAGCTACATATATAAGATATTAGATTTTAATGATACATAATGTTTAATGTATAACATGTATATGTGGTTTTATAAATATAGATATATAACCTAAAATATAAATTAAATATAAAATTATAATAATTTTAAAAACAAATTATTCAAATATTTGAAAAAATTTTTTAATCTTTTACAAAACTGGAAATCCCCTTTTCTTTTAATTTCTGTCTCTTGTCATTAAGGGTTTTCATTTATCTTACGATAAATACCTTATGAGAAATACCTCACTTTTGTGAGGTATGATACACATTTCAACGATTTTGTCTTCTCTTTCTCTTATCATATTTTTTTAATGTTTATTTATGTTTGAGAGAGAGAGAGACAGAATGTGAGTGGGAGAGCTGCAGAGAGAGAGGGAAACACAGAGCCCGACTCAAGGCTCGAACTCACGAACTGCGAGATCATGACCTGAGCTTAAGTGGGACGCCTAACCAACTGAGCCACCCAGGCGCCCCTCTCTTACCATATTTTAATCCTTGAATATATTTTTCACTCTGTTAAGAAATGAACTTGGTGGTGTGCAATTTTTTTAATATTCTAGATTGCTACGCTTTACGTATGGTCCTTCATTTCCTCCGTTTAAAGTTCCTGATGAAGATGCCAGTCTGATCCCTCCTGAAATGGATAACGAGTGTGTAGCACAGACCTGGTTTCGCTTCTTACACATGTTAAGGTACTATTTAGGATAGTGTTTGCTCTTTATCCAGTGTCTTAGGGCAGAAACCATGCTGTGACTCTCATGTGGGCGCTCAGCGTGTGGGTGCTAAGTGCAGGCCTCAGACGGAGCCGCATGGGACAGTGGGCATGTGCATCATGTGCCTCCTGCTCTCCCTGTGTCAGCCGTGCTCAGTCTGCACTCTTCTGGAAGCTTGTCCCCCGTGGTACATACATTTGTTCTCTTGCCTACTGCTGCAGCCTAGGTGATGGCTTTCCCAGGACTTTGTTGCATTCTCTGGGGCCTGGAGACTGCCTTGCTTCTGTGTGTGACCAATGCTGTCTGGTCAGCCTGGTTAGGAGGGCCTCTCCTCTAGTGTCCTTGTTTAAAATGTCACTGAGGCATTCCTTGAAATTACACAGAAGGATAAATTGCTGCTTTCTGCTCTCTTTTTATAATAATTCTATTCAGTTCAGTTTCATTGCTTTTTATTTTTTTTCTCTACTAGCCACAACCTTGTGTTGTGTGTAACTTCTATTCTGTTGCATACTGCCTTAATTCTTAAACCATTTTCTCTCATTCTGGTTCGACTGGCCTCATTTTTCTGTTTGTGTGTTAGTGATTCTAAATTACTCTGTATGACCTTTTTATAAATTAGGGTTGTTAACCATTCTCTTTCCAGTTTTTATTTTGTGTTTTTCTTCTTTCAGTGATTTCAGTTTAAAAATGTCTTTTTCTGTGATCATTTTCTGTTTCCTTTAAAATTAGAAATTTTGGGGGTTCCTGAGTGGCTCAGTCAGTTAAGCGTCTGACTTTGGCTCAGGTCATGATCTCGCAGTCTGTGAGTTCGAGCCCTGCATTGGAGCCTGGAGCCTGCTTCGGATTCTGTGTCTCCCTCTCTCTCTGCCCCTTCCCCACTCATGCTCTGTCTCTCTCTGTCTCAAAAATGAATAAACATTAAAAAAAATTTTTTTAATTATAAAGTCTTTCTGTGTAATTAATTCCTTTTTTCTTTTTTGATAGTAATCCCGTGGATTTGAGTAACCCGGCCATTATAAGCTCTACTCCCAAATTTCAGGAACAGTTCTTAAATGTGAGCGGAATGCCACAAGAATTGAATCAGTATCCCTGCCTTAAACATCTGCCTCAAATATTTTTTCGTGCCATGCGTGGAATCAGCTGTCTGGTGGATGCATTCTTAGGTGAATTTTGTGTATGTTGGTAAATGTTTGGAGAGCTACATGTCGATAACTCTAGAGTCTAGATTTAGAAACTATTGTGGAAAGCCAAAAGGAAAATAAAAACCCAGATTTGATGACAAATAACAAAGTAGGAAAAATTATTTGCAACAAATGTAATAGCTAGAAAGGTTTTGTTGTCTTTATATAAACAGATCAAACAATGTTAAGACGAAGACTTAGTAGATAAATGGACAAAGAATATGAATAAATGATTTGCAGAAAAGTTCATTCTCACTAGTAATCTAAGAAAATACAGATTAAAAGTCATTAGGTATCATTCTTCTGTGTGTCATTGGAAATCAAATTATACCTTTTGTGAGCCATTATTTTAAACTGTTTCTCACATTTTAAGAATATGAAAAGTCAATTTTTTTTAACCTATGGAAAGGCAATAATGTCTAATATCTGTTATTTTCTAAAACATTTGTTTTGTGCATTTGTTAATATGTTTCATAGGTAATAGTTCAAAGTAAGTTTGTCTGCCACATAGCAACCCAGAATACCAGTGGTTTAAACAAGATCGTTTGTTTTCACATATGTTAAGGCCAAGGCTGGGTAGTGTAGGGTTGCTATAGCTGTTCCATCATTGGAAGGGACCCAAGGCCTTCCATCTCATGGCTCTCCGTTCTTTGTGCGCTCTCTCATGGTCCATGATGGTTGGGTGAGTTCCAACCATCCTGTTCAGGAATTAGGAAGGGAGGAGAGTCTACATTTGATTGGTCCTTTTAAGATTTTTTGGAAGACCCACCCAACAGTCACCCACTTCTCTATGGTCAGAACATAGCCACATCTTATTATAAGGGAGGCTTGACAATGTAGTTGTTTATTTTGGGTAGCCATGTCCAGCTAATATTTGTGTTCCATAACTCAGGAAGAAAGAGTGAATGGATATTGGAGGCAGCTAGTGGTGTCTGCTGTAGTCTGTCCTGAGCCTTCACTTGAGGAAGATTTTTTTGACCACATGTTTGGAACTATGAAGAATAACTCCATTTGTCTTTTTTTTAAAGGCATTTCTAGACCCCGATCAGACAGTGCTCCTCCAACACCCGTGAATAGATTAAGTATGCCTCAGAGCACCGCTGTCAATACCACCCCACCACATAACCGGAGGCACCGGGCTGTTACTGTGAATAAGGCCACCATGAAGACAAGCACAGTAAGAGTTTTCATCTCTGTTATTATGCTATGTGAAGTTGACTTGTTAAGCTACCATCCATTTAAAAAAGTCCTGGTGTTTTCTCAAATTTTTCTTGAGTGTGGATATATTCTTACACTCCTGTAACAGGTTAGTACTGCTCATGCCTCGAAAGTTCAGCACCAGACATCCTCCACTTCTCCTCTGTCAAGTCCCAATCAGACAAGTTCTGAACCCCGGCCACTGCCTGCCCCTCGGAGACCAAAGGTTAACAGCATCTTGAATCTCTTTGGATCATGGTTATTTGATGCAGCGTTTGTTCACTGTAAACTTCATAATGGAATAAACAGAGACAGCAGCATGACTGGTAAATATTGCTCAAGAAATATGTTATCACTTTTTTCTTTTCTTTTTTTTTCTTTTTAGTCTTTCCTACCTGCAAGATTAATATGTATTTTAAAAAGCTTTCTGTCTCTGACCAAGCAGTGTCTTGTGTTTAACCCCTTCCAGCTGCAGTAACAGAATTTAGGAAGTTTTCCTACCTGTCCTTTTTATGTATGTTCTATGAGGTTTGGCTTTTGTCTGGTTTTATTAGACACACTTCAGGTTAGCTACTTTTTGTTGAATCAAATTCCTTTCAGTAGGTGACCTGGAAGTTCCCTTCATGTCAGCCAGGGTAATAATATTGATAGAAAGAATTAAAGATTTTGACCAGAAATTTATTCACAAGAAGTGTTTTCTTAGATTCTGACAGCCATTCACTTATTAGTACATATAAATATCAGAAACTTTCTGCTTCATGAAAGGCTCTTACTTCTCAGGTTTTAGTCGAGAGAACTTTATTTCAGGGCCCACTTTCAAAAATACCATTTGCTCTGGAACTAAATAAGACTGGTGGAGAATTAATAACTCAGCCCTGACATCTTCATTTAGATTTTATGACAGAAATGAAACTATTTCAATAAAATCTAATTTATTTTTGTCATCTTACCATTGTACTTGGAAGTCGTGGCATAGCCTGCAGGATGAGAGCGTGGGGAAGTGCAGAATGTACTGGATATTTATGATAGGTCTTACAGAGAACGAGAATAATGGCCAGCATTTACTGTGCTTCAGTTACTATGTGCCCAGGCACCATGTTATATGCATTAATGAGTGTATTGGTTGTTTGGTAAGAAAGCACTTTTCTGACTGGGGTTGGAAGTAGCTTGAGTGAAAAGGTTGCCTAATTTACACATGTCTAGGGAGAATAATGGTTCTGAGGATTAAAACTAATGTACTGACCACAAAGGTCTCTGCTTTCTCTCAGAAATGCATTCTTAGCTATTATGAAACATCTCAGAACTGAGGTCTATGTGAGCATTATACATGTATAATTATTTTGGATGTTCTTACAGATTTTTAAAATAATTTTAAAAAGTTGTGACTATGAAGATAGTTTTAAGGAATATGATTGGAGATTGCATGTTTGAGTTTACAGATTCCTTTGTTTATTTTCTTCAAATTCAAACACTTTATATTCTACCATTTTCATATTTTATTTACAAGTTTGAACGTAATGCTTTCTTATGGATAAGTAAATGTACTTACTTACGATTAAAAGAAAACTTTTAGAAAACCATTTTTGGCTTATATTTTCTTATGTTCATGTGCCATATATTTTGAGTTTTCTGAATCATGTTTATATTTATTAATTTGTATTGTATTTTCTAGAATGAATCAGTCATATTTTTAATTTTTATTTTTATTAAGGTGCAATTCTTATACTGTAACTTTTGGGTATCAAGCTGTTGACACTAAAATTACCCTGAATCCAGAATGGCTTAATCTCCTGCCTCCTTGGTGGGCTTGCTTAAAGGCAATATGCAGATCTGCTCACTCTCTAGGGAGTTTGTAACAGCTTTGCTCACCCTCTTGTGCCAAAAGATAGAAACCAGAATTCAGATCATATGTGGGCAACAAATTCTTACTTTTAACTCTTAACATTTTCCTTGGTGTGGAAAAGATAGAAGCTTCTCTTCCCCCTGTTGCATTCGGAGATGAGAAAGGCTGTTACATGACCCAGGAGATAGGAGGTGTCCGGGTATTTCCCTCGTTTCAAGTGCTGTCGGGTGCTGCTCTTGAAGTCGTGGGGGTGGAAGGTGGGGGTGGAGGGTTTGGGAATACTAACACCGTTAGTCTCTTTCTAAGTACTGGCTGCCATCAAGGAATTCTGCCATGCAGTTCACCTCTAACTTAAAATGTTTGCTTCTATGAACTGGTTAGCTTTAGATTGATGTGACATTACACTGTAGTTTGTAAAAGTAACATTGAGCTGGGAAGGGTTAATGAACTAAAATTTTAATGCACGTTATTGGCAGTTCAAAACCTCAATCTTTGTAGTTGTGTAATTTCCTTCGTTCATTGTTTTGCATGATACAAAAATCATAATTTTGGATCTGAATGCACAATTTCCTGTTTTTGAACTAGCTTGTGGTATCATAAAGCTTTTAATCTAACTTTTAAAAAGCTAAAAAGCTTCTTAACTTATTGTAAAATTCACCATCTTTAAAGTATTTTATAATTACTGCTGTCCTTTGATTTGTTTCCATTTATTTCTATTATCTTGCAGCATCTTTTATCCAAATTCTTCTTTCTTATAAATCTTGTAAGTAGGAACCAGAAGCTTCTCCTTAATTGCAGTCATGTTTTTATTTTTTTCATAATTCCATTAAAAAATTTGATTGTCATTGTCTCTTGTAGTTTTTGCACTTGGGAAGAAAAATACTTTTCTGTGTTTTGAATGGGGAAGATTGTTGGCAAAAGCAAATTAATCTGCCTGAATCAGTCCCATTATTTCTGTACACTAGTCTGGTCATGTCATGAATTCCAGGACTTTGCACTAACTGTGTTTTGGCTTTTTTTTTTTTTTAAAGCTTTAAGCTTATTTTTATACAGATTTAGTGTTTGATTTGTATGCATTCTGCATGTAGTGTTTTCCAATTGTATTATTGCTGAGTAGCTTATTCAGGACTAAAAATGGCTCATGGGAAGTTGCATAAAGATTTATGCTTGACTCTGCATTCTATTAAAACTATTATTACAAAATAATTTAAACATTTCATGTAGAGTGATAAAAGATTTCAGAGTGATTTTCAATACACTGTGAAATCTTTTGTTAAAAATAAAAGCAACTTTCAAAGGGCTTCTGTTTCAGTGACAACGAATGACCATGATAATCTTTCTTACCAATCCAATTTTCTGATTTATCAACCTCAAGTTAGCTGCTGTCTGTGGTTGTTAAAATTCATTCTCATTTTGCTTGGTTGGGGGATTCTTTGGTGTGTGTTTTGGAGTTGGGTGGGTGGTGGGAATGCTGTCCCTTCCTCCCTGCCCATTTCTCATCCTTACTTTGCCCTCTCCCTAAAGTATACGAACTGACATGGGCTTGCCCATTTAATTACAATGTCTGTCTGGGGTAATATGTAAATTTCAGTAGCTTTTTTTTTTTTTTTTAAATGTTTAAGCATCATTCTACAGGGAGAGGAAAAAGCAGAATAAATAATAGAAAAGCCAAATTCTTTATTATATATCTGAGCATCTGAGTACAGATATGTACAAATGTACTCTGCTGATCAAAAGTTCAGTTGAAAAATGCTTCCAGTAGAATCTGTTAAACTGTTAATATCACTGTAAATTAATTGTTACTATTTTCAAAGAAGATTTCAGAGAGCCCCTTAAAAAAATTAAGACATAGTTGCCAAACAAGCATTATTGAATTCTATTTAAATAACTATTTAATGACACCAACATTTGATCTTTGTGTCCAGGGTCCCATGAGCCTATTTGCATATTGACAATTGTAATAACACCCTCCTTTTCTCTCCTCAGCCATTACAACACAAGCTAGCATGGAGTTTCGACGGAAAGGGTCACAAATGTCCACAGACACCATGGTTTCCAATCCTATGTTTGATGCAAGTGAATTTCCTGATAACTATGAAGCAGGAAGAGCTGAGGCTTGTGGGACACTGTGTAGGATTTTTTGTAGCAAGAAGACTGGAGAAGAGATTCTGCCAGCTTATTTATCCAGGTCTTAGAATTTTTTTTTTGTTTATTTTTCCATTCATATAGTTTTGATAGTGAAACTATTGTAGCATGGCTTCGTAGGCTGAATTGATAAGTAAACATTGGTCTGAAAAACTTGCAAATGTCTATAAGTAATTGAAACTTTTGCTTGAAATTCTTCATTTTGCCTGCCTCATCAAATTTGGTAAAGATCCTTAAGATGCTTTTTATTTTAGAAGTATTATTTATTTCATCATATTTGACTTTTATTTATTTATGGAGAGATTTGGAAGGATCACACTAATTAAATAAACTTTCAGCACAGTATTAGGCATTACAGACAGTCCAGAAATGTTAGGTGTAAATCAGGCCTCTGAGGAGCTTATTTTCTCAAGTGAGCAAAGAAAGCCATGGACACAAGTGACAATGATCCAAAAGTAATAGGAAGTTGGTAGGAGAGAGGCAGAGATAAAGTGCTGGGGGCATTCAGAAGAAGAAGTAGTATATACTTACCCCAGGGGTTCAGGAAAGAGTTACAGAGGATGGGATGATTGTGCTAGACCTGACAAGGGAAGGTAGTATTTAGAGTATGTTAGCAGGTTGGGTAGGGTCCTCTTACTCACATCTGTGACTTCAGCCATCTCTGTGAATGGCTCTGGCAGCCATTCAGTTGCTCAGGCCAGAAGCTAAGAGTCCTTTTAGACTCTTCTCCCTCTGTATCTTTAGATGGTGAACCAACTCCTGCCTTTCTGCTACTAAACTCTCTTACTAATCTCTTCACTCTGTCCTAACCATGACATTTCAGACCTTGTCACTTTTCTTGTGGTGGCCTCCTATTTTTCTTGACTCTATTTTGCTTTCCTCAGCTGATCTTTCACCTAGATGCTAAAGTGATCAACAAGAGCATTCAGGTTTCTTTGTACCTGCTAGATTCTCAGGAGAGAGGATTAAACTGAATCAGAGGGAACCAAGTGCAGAGTCACATAGGCCTGAAACAGAATGGTACATGCAGAGAACTAATCAGGGGTATCTTAATAATAGGCTCTTGGCTTTTTTTTTTTTTTTTTAATGTGTATTTATTTTTGAGAGGGAGAGAGACAGAGGAGGATCAGGGGAGAGGCAAAGAGAGAGGGAGACAGAATCCGAAGCAGGCTCCAGGCTCTGAGCTGTCAGCACAGAGCCTGACGTGGGGCTCGAACTCAGGAACCGTGAGATCATGACCTGAGCTAAAGTCGGACACTTAACCGACAGAGCCACCCAGGCGCCCCAGGTTCTTGGCTTTAAGTAACAGGAAACCCCTCTGCTGATAAAAAGTGTGATTTTAAGCAAAATAGGAATATATGAGAAATTGTGTCATTTAATACATTCTAAGGTCAGGACATGCAGCAGGGCCTCACAAAGGGCAGGGTCCAGGAACTAGAAAGTGTTCAAGGAACAAAACAACTTTCTTCCTGTTTCTCTTTCTTCTTGGTCTCCCAGAACTTCTTCATTCTTCTCTTCTTTGTAGATTATTTTCTTATGTTTCAATATGCTTCTGAGTTCCCAAATTCCATAGCTTTGGTCTAGGTGACCAGGAGGGCCAGTTAGCATCTCTGAAGCCTAATTTCAGATTTCCTGGGAAAAAGGATCTGATTAATTAGGTGTGTACCTCTTGTCTAGTCAGCTACAGCTGTGAGGGAGGGTCACATGGAGTGCTGGAACCCATCCCTGTGGTAGGGGCATAGTCTCAGGAGGGAGACTGTGGGTTGGGAAGATACCCTGAACAGTACCAATAGCGATAAGGTAGAAGAAGGTTGTGATCATGAGCTTTCTGTCTGGCCTATAAGACTGGATAGGTGGTAGTGTGACCAACCAAAAGGACAGATTTGTGAGAGGGCAGATGAACTTAGTTATGAATCTGTTGAGTTTGAGATGCCTGTGGAATATTAATCAACAAATAACTAAGTTCTTGCTATGTGCCAGACACTGTGCATAGGAAATGCTGGAGTAATCAATACATATTGTCAGTAATAAATAATTGGACATGACCTGCCTTTAGGCATCCACACACCTTTGGCTAACAGTTGGCTCAGTTGAGAGGCATGGGCTAGAGACTGATTTGATTATATTCTGTGGCTTAAAACCAGCCTAGTACAAGAGAGAGCCTAGAGAGTGGATGGAGCTTGGCAGCCTGATGGACACCAGCATAGGAGGCAGGCGGAGTAAGAGAGTCTGTTAGAGGAAACAGCTACAGTGGTCAGAGAAGGAAAAGAAGAAAGAAGTATATTAAAGTGTTGAATACTTTAAAAAGGCAGAGTAAGTTAAGACTTAGACATGTCTTTTGGATTTAGCACTTGGGATGCTGTATGGTTTTCACTGAGTTCTAGGAAGAGAAGCTAGACTGAAACGTGTTGAGTAGTGACCAGGAGGTGAGGAAGTTGTTTCCGAAGAGTTTTCTAGAGAAAAGTACCTCATGGTAGTAGAAGAGTTTACCAGTATAGTTGCTCTTGAATTATAGAAGATTGAATACCTAGTTGATTGGGGGTTAGAGGAGGGGACTAAAAGGAGGTAAATGCAGGTATATTCCTAAAAGGAGTCTTATTCCAGACTTCCCTCCGTGTCATGGTGAATGAAGGGCTGAATGAGGAGGTTTCTTTCTTTCATTGTCCCCCCAGAAAAGATGGGGAAGGGAAGAAAGACTCAATGCACACTTTTCTCTTTTTCTTTAGGAATTGGAAGATGTTGTAAAACTTTACCGATATGGAATTCAGTTCGCTAATTCCTCTAGTTTATTAGTAATTACTGTAGCCATTTGTTTTGGTTGCTTCATTTGCAGGCACCTATAACTTTGAGTTGCAAGGCTTAAAACTTCAAGAAGGTGTAAGAGGCATGAATCTTTTTTTTTCATTAGGAAAGATATTTTGGTTCTTAGTATATTTGCTTTTGAATTGTTCTAACTCCAGTAATACCTTTTAAGGATAGCAGTAGTGAAGAGTGGAAATAGACTTTCAGATGACTATGTAGAAAATATTAATAATTATGAAAATAATTGATCAGCAGTTTGTTTAAAATTTTTTTCTTGCTTTCCTAGATTTTACATGCTTTTAATTCAAGGTTTGCAGATAAATGATTATGTGTGCCATCCTGTCTTGGCCAGCGTTATTCTAAACTCCCCTCCTTTGTTCTGCTGTGACTTGAAAGGGATTGATGTTGTGGTTCCTTACTTTATTTCAGCTCTTGAAACCATTTTGCCTGACAGGTAAGCTATCATTCTGTACTAGCATGTCACTTGTTGGTTTGGCCTGGTCTGTTTTGGTGCTTCCTCCCGAGTTTCCTAATTTATCCTATGCTGTTGTCTTCATAGCCCAAAGGAACTCAGGTCACATTATATGTGCACAGAACATCCAGATACACCTCATCCCTGAATTCATTCACCTCTAATTTGTCCATTGGCATGTTGAATTCTTTTTGGCCTGATCTGGAGGGCTAAGAACAACCCCAGCCCAGAGGTCCAATCAGTCAGATTCTAGTTTAATTCTGTAACAGTTTAACATAGAAATTCACACACACACACACACACACACACACACACACACACACACTGCAGAAAATAAACTCAGGGGAAAGTAGTTACTGCATTCTTTATGAAACCAAACCCAGTGCTTCTGTTGTGAAAAATTGACATCATGTATATTTGGCAATAGCTAAAAACATACATTGGTTTAGAAATACCAATAGCCTTTTTTTTCTTTTTCTTTTTTGGCAGAGAACTCTCAAAATTCAAAAGCTATGTAAATCCAACAGAATTGAGAAGATCTTCCATTAATATCCTACTTTCTTTGTTGCCCCTCCCTCATCATTTTGGCACAGTCAAATCTGAGGTAATGTTTTATTAAAAGTTTTTCATATTCTGCATTCTATTTTGTGTGGCTTATTCAAGTCAAATTGTATTTTAAAAATGGAACATGAGCTTTTTAAGACTTTTCTCAGGAATGCCTGGCTGGCTCAGTTGGTGGAGCATGCAACTCTTGATCTGGGGTTGTGAGTTAGAGCCTCACATTGGATGTAGAGATTACCTAAAAAAAAGAAGATAATGAAATCTTAAAAAAAACAAAACAAAACCCCAATGTAGATTATTTCAGTTGAATTGACAAAGTTGATTTGTTGTGGTGTTTCTTCTATTAGTCAACCAGCATGCCTTGGTCTACCATTTCACAGGGCAATGGGCTAGTGACAGCTACTAACCCATGCTGTGTGAGTTAGTGCCAGACTTAGCACAGTGGCTCATGTATTAGTCAGATTGAAAGCCTTGGTTGTTAGACTGATCTCTTTGTCCCCTGTAGCAGTTGCCACATGGGCATAGTGTACCACAGTAGTCGATGTTGAATATTATTTGTTTCTTCCATAGGTGGTCCTGGAAGGAAAGTTTAGTAATGATGACAGCTCTTCATATGATAAACCAATAACTTTTTTGTCCCTGAAGTTGAGACTTGTGAATATACTAATAGGTGCCTTGCAAACGGAAACGGACCCCAACAACACTCAAATGATACTAGGTTTGTGTTCACAAAATTTTTTTAAGTGAACCCAGTCATGCTGAGACTGCAGGGGTCAGTAATGGGAACCTAAGCCTAATACAGCTCTTCTGAATACTTATTCGGAATCAGAGGCAGAATTGTTTGCTTTTATATGTGAAAAGGTTTAAAGGGGAGAGATGAGGGAAAGGGAAAGGTTTACAGTTGTCCTAGTGGGTCATTTTTGCTTAGTTTTATTTGTGTTATTTTTATCTTTCCCTCTTGCCTTTCCTCTCTCCTCCTCTCTCCTTTTCCCTCCTTCCTCCCTTTGCCTCTCTTTTCTTTCCTTCCCGCCCTTCTTACATCTGTGTTTTCCTCTTCCTCTTGGCTATTATGTCCATGTGGAGTTGGGTGTAATTCTGGAAGCCATGTAAGAACCCTGCCAGGAAGAAACTGAGGAGTAGCTGTTGCTTTGCTTCCTTCCTTTTTCCTTACTGCTTTCTTTTGGTCCCCTGATCATACTGATGGTCTTTTAAATGGCCTCTCATCATTACGGCCACTGACATATTATAAGCGCTCATTATTTTCCAACTTGATTACTGCAGCTGTCTCTTTCTGTCTTTCATCAAAGCCAAGAGCATGGTCCTAAGTGCAGGCATTCTGAGGACAATACTAAAGAACTGATGGCATGGTTTTTATCCTTGAGCAAGTCTTATTGCAGAAATTAGAATATCCTCACAGAGTGTCAGATCATAGAAGGCAGAGCTGATTACTTGTCTTGTTCAGTGTCTTCAGTGTTGAGTGAAGAAACCAAAAGAGCGAGGAAGACTTCAGAGGGGGAAGTGAGAGTTAAATTTGATCTAGTAGGACGGAATTTAAATAGGCAGAAATGCGGTTAGGATTTCATTTCAGGAGAGGAAGTGTCATGACCAAAGAATTGGTGATTGCAGTAGTAGTGGGAGTGAGTGTTCAGGATGTGTAGCATGTTTTGCAGTGAGAAAGTGGATAAATAGGAAAGAATAAATTGTTTCATTTTGGAAAAGAGTTGAAGGAACAGAGGTTAAATCTCACTATAAGAGGGCCTCCAAGTTGTAGTGTTTTATGTTATTCAAATAGCATATCACTTGAAATCAGGTAATTTTTTTCAGAGTTGATACTTAGTTTTGCTTAACCCTTGTTCTGAAGAGCTCCCTATGTATATTTCAAGGAAGAGTCCATTGTCACTCTTGCCATTGATTGGCAAAACTATGTCTGTCCTCTCTTTATCCCTGGGGACAAGAGTACTCCCGCACTGGGATGAGAAGCAGTGTGTTAGGCTCACCATCTTGTTTCTGGCCTAGCCTTTCTAAAGCTGTAAGGTCCCTGATAGTAAATACATGCAGCTTGCTTCAGAATGTGCAGCCATGGCCAAGCCCTGAACCCTGGGGCTTTAGTCATTCTGAAAAGGCAGTCTGGTATGTATATATACAATGGAGTATTACTCGGCAATCAAAAAGAATGAAATTTTGCCATTTGCAACAACAGGGAACTAGAGGGTATGATGCTAAGCAAAATTAGCCAGTCAAAGAAAGACAAATATATGACTTCACTCCTATGTGGAATTTAAGATACAAAACAGATGAACACAGGGGGAGGGAAGCAAAAATAACATAAAAACAGGGAGGGGGACAAAACATAAGAGACTCTTAAATATAGAAAACAAACTGAGGGTTGCTGGAGGTGTTGTGGTTGGGGGGATGGGCTAAATGGGCAAGGGGCATTGAGGAAGACACTTGTTGGGATGGGCACTGGGTGTTATACATAGGGGATGAATCACTGGAATCTACTCCTGAAATCATTATTGCACTATATGCTAACTAACTTGGCTGTAAATCAAAAAATTAAAAAGTCTGGTCAGAAAGATACAGCTGTGATTTTTATTTTGTTGTTTTTCTTTTCTGTCTAAAAGAACAGAATCTGGTTTTAAAGTATTCCGTATTTTTCTTAGTTTATATTACCCTTGAAATTGAGATGTTATATTACCCTTGAAATTGAGATGTTTACAGTCAGCTAAAATCATATTCTTGTTTCTGCTGTTAATTGAAATATTTTAGCTATTTTAGTATTCTTGTCATATATTTAAATGCACTTAAAAAAATTTTTTTTGCTGTTACAGGGGCAATGTTAAATATTGTTCAAGATTCAGCACTTTTAGAAGCCATTGGTTGCCAAATGGAGATGGTAAGAAGCATACCACGTGTAATCCATCAGAGAATATCAACATCTGATTTTATGTAAATTGCATTCCAAAACGTCTTTTCTTTGTGATTTTTTAAAGACATTTGTAAATTCAGCTCATTGATTCTGAAGGATCCTATTTTAAAATATGTATTTTGAGGTTTCTTACCTTTTAGTGCTTCCTTAACCATTAATCAGGTCCCTGAGAGATTCTGCATGAGAGAAATTTCAGATAGTCACAGTCTTCATTCCTGGACAGTGTCTACTTGAAGCTCTTGACTTCTTTTGCTGTGCTGGTGACCTGGCTTGAATAATCTAGGAAAAGCCTCCGTATGCCTAGTAGATCTAATGCTGGCTGGAAACAAGCATCGAGTTTATTTTTTTCCATCATCAGCTCTTTTTTTTTTTTTAAGTTTATTTATTTATTTTGAGAGACAGAGAGAGAGAGAAAAGGCACATGTGAGCAGGGGAGGGGCAGAGAGAGGGAAAGAGAGAGAGAATCCCAAATAGGCTTTGCGCTCTGAGCCTGAAAACAGTGAGATGGTGACCTGAGCCAGAATCAAGAAATAGACCCTTAACCAACTAAGCCACCCCTCATCAGCTCTTTTACACCAACGTTTGAAGGTCCCCCAGAGCACCAATACTTCCAAATTTAAAAAGTTTCCCAGAGACTCCCACTGCTCCCTACTTCTGGCTTTAGGATATGTGATCCCAGTACCTGGAGTAGAGACAGGAGAGTGGAGAAATTAATAGAGTATACTGGAATGAGATGGGTATATGTAGGATAGGTGATCAAATTATTATTAAGGAAATTATATTCATGTCCCAGTAGGTAGCTAATAATAATCAACTGATGTGGATATAATGAATTTTGTCTGTATGGGGAAAAATGAGAGAAATCTTTAACAGATACCTTTGTCAGCCCCTGTGCATATAGAAGTACTAACCGTAATATTTCATTGTTTGTGTTCTATGATGTAACTACATTTGAAAGTTACTGTTGTTTATTTATGTTTTGTTTTTTTAAGATTGTATACCTGTTCTGACATTTTGCTTAGGAGGCACTAGGGTGTTTCTTTAAGGATCCAGAGTTATTAGCTATAGAAGTCTAGTGAAGATGGGAAAGGTCCTGGGCTGGCCCTTTGTAACAGCAGCAAAGAACACTCCAGAACGGGCAGCCATAATCATCAGACCCTTCATACCCTTCAGTAGATGGTGACTTTGCAAAAACACTGTAGTTTTAATCCCTGGTCAGTTTTTACCAGTTTGTGCTACTTAAATGGCTACTTAGCTATTCCATTTTATTAACATGGCTTTTCATGACTGACCTCTATCTATACTTGTCAACTTTGGATATAGACTTCAAATATTTTCACTCATTTTTATTTGACTAGGGTGGTGGAGAAAATAACCTGAAGAGTCACAGTCGCACTAATAGTGGTATTAGTTCAGCAAGTGGTGGAAGCACAGAGCCCACAACTCCTGACAGTGAAAGACCTGCTCAGGCCCTCCTAAGGGATTATGGTAAGCCATGTTTGGTTTTTTGAAATCGAAATTTAATTGAATAACTTTTAATGCCCAGATATATGAAAAAAAATCTTTTTAAACAAAATTTTAATGTTCATGATTTTTTTATGTATTTAAGTATAATAGACTGTTAGTCTAAGAGTTCTTTATTATTTTATTTTATTTTTTAATTTTAATGTTATTTGAGAGAGAGAGAGTTGTGTGTGTGTGAGCAGAGGACAGGGGCCAAGGGAGAGAGAGGAATTTAAGTAGGTTCCATGCTCAGTGTGGAGCCCGGGGTGGGGCTTGATCCCATGACCCTGGGATCATGACCTGAGCTGAAATCAAGAGTCGGATGCTCAACTGCCTGAGCCACCCAGGTACCCCTAAAAGATTTTTAAAAAGAAAGCATATCTTTTAAAATGAGCTCTATAGCTTTTAGTAGCTAATTTCGGGTAGTTCATTAGATTTTACAAATGATTATGGTGGGTTGTCAGAAAACATTTCTGGATTTTGTACCAGGTGTCGGTAATATGAAGTCAAATAGGATGTGCTCTCCCTCAGGCTCTATTGCCAGTCAGCCAGCACATCAATTATTGCAGTGTGATAAGGGGAGTGATGAAATATACATTAGATGGGAACCTAGAGGAGGAGAGTGTCTTTGTGTTTAAAACCTATATATCTTACTATAACTGGTTAGATTTTTCAGTCACATGTTTTAAGCAAGAGTAAGGAAACATTTGCTAGCTGAGCATTCTATTCAGTGATATCCTTTAACCTTGGCAGTTGCTTTATGGATTCTGTGAATTTGTGGGTACCTTTGTGTCTTTATACATAATTATTCTTATTGTACTGAATTTGTGAGTGCCAGTCCAACTTGACTGGAATGAAATGTAGATCCTTAGACATGAATTTAATTTTGTAATCATCTGGAGAATTCAAGAGCTTAGGAATCCAGGCATGTTTTAAGTATCCTTGAGCATGTCAAATACAGGTCATTATGAAGTTATTCAACAAATTTAAATACAGCATTTATAAAGAAGTTATTTAAAATTATTATTTTATTGATTATGTTCATGGATTTAAGTATACCTTAGGTAAAATTTTGTTTTTCATGCTTTTTAAAACACTAAAGAATTTTCTGAATTATTGTATGTGTTCTAATATAAATGTTGGAAGTGATTATTGTTTGTTTCAGCATTTTGAACTGGTGTTAGTGAGTTCTGCTTGTAATGTTGTAGTTTTTACTAAGAAATCCAGATTTGTGTTAGTGTCGCATGAATGTCTCTTTTTAATGACCATTCCTTTTTCTGTTGTCACTGCCCTCTTTCTGATAGGATCGACAGGTATAATGTCCCTAAAGCTTCTTTCATAATAAAATTCAATTTAATTTGTCCTAATTTATTATTAGCTAAGTAGTAATTACTTTAATTTTTTTAAAGCTTTTATTTATTTATTTATTTTGAGAGAGAGAGAGAGAACAAGTGGGGGAGGGACAGAGAGAAAGAGGGACAGAGGATCCAAAGCGGGCTCTATGCTGACAGCCAAGAGCCTGATGCGGGACTTGAACTCAAGAACCCAAGAACCTGAGCCGAAGTCAGACACTTAACTGACTGAGCCACTCACACGCCCCAGTAATTACTTTTAAAAATTTAGAACTGGAGGCCAAATAAAAACATGGTGACTTGGCTAATTTTTTTTTTAGAAGTACTAAAGTGGTGTTAGAGAATTAAATATTAAAATGTGTTTAGAAAGGCATTGCATGTGACTTTTGATAGTTTAAACCCTGAAAATTATTTCAACAGATGCTTTAGGATATTCCTAGCATCTGAGGAGATTCTAAAATGTGAATTCTTTTTTCTATAAAATTCCAAGGAAATAATGATAGTCTTTTCATTGTTTTTTTTTTGAAAATGTAACTCTCTATGAGTTAAGAAATTTTAAGATTTTCGTTATTATAAGAATGATAGTGAACTGCCAGATCCCAGTGGATGTCTGTGTAAAAGTAGCTGAGCTGGGAGCTAGAAGCTGCTTTGGTCCAGTGTGTGTGCCCTGTGCACTGTTGTTGAGTCAGGCTTGGCGCTGAGGCCAGTGGGGTGGGGAGTGTAGCACTGTGTGGGTGCCCATTGTGCTCACTGTGGCTGCTGTGGTCTGTGCCTGGTGGAATGCTGTGCTTCTTGTTACTAATGCTTAGTTGTTTTCCCTCCCTGTGGGATGTGGCATTGGGGTTATATCCTAGCTCTTAATACAGATTCAGCTGCTGGGCTCCTGATTCGCAGCATTCATCTCGTCACCCAAAGACTCAACTCCCAGTGGCGGCAAGACATGAGCATATCACTGGCAGCTCTAGAGCTCCTCTCTGGCCTGGCAAAGGTGAGGAGAACAGTCGTTTTATTTTAGCCTGGCAGCCTTGGACCATCACTCTTCCTCCTGTATCTCCCAACTCCTTGATATGGGTATTACAGTGGTGGTTATTCTCAAACATAGTTTATGTCCAAAGTGTGCAAAAATGAGCCTTCAAATGAAATTTTACAAAGTTAACTTTACTTTTTTAATAAGTTCAAAGAGTGAATTATATTTTTGCTGTTAATTTAAAGGAAACATTTCAGTACTTCACATTAATTTGCACATGATAATAGGATGCCTGCTGATTTTGTATTTGCTTTATAATACCCTTAAGTTTTCAGCATGACATTTTTGCCATTGTAGGGTCATCTAAGTTTAATAAATACATGTAAAAACGTGCATAAATCTCAGAATATTTATGCTGAGTAAAAGAAGCCAGACCCCCCTCCTCTCAAAAAAGAGTATAATACCGTATGATTTTATGTGTATAAAACTCTAGAAAATGCAGGTTAACCTGTAGTGACAGGAGGTAGATCAATAGTAACCTAGGGAAGGGGCATAAAGGAGTGGGAGAAAGGATTAGCAAGGTGCATGAGGATATTTTGGGGGGTGATTGATATGTCTACTACTTTGATCGTGGTGATAGTTCACAGGTGTATAGTTTGGCCAACATTTATCAAATTTTTCACTTTAAATATGTGTGGTTTCCTGTATGTTAATTGTACCTCTGAGCAGGTACATAGAGCTTCATAGATATAGAGCATTACTGTTGGGTTGGGTTAGGGGCTTCAGAAATGTACACACATTCCATTGCCAGCTATTCTTCTGATATGTGACAGTGATGAATAGGTACACTCCAGGAGTTTAGATTTCAGGCAGTGAAAAAATATGCTAAAATACTGTTTTAGGATTTGAAAAATACCCTCTGATTTTATAGGGTATTATACAATGTATCTGAAATATTCTGTTCCTCTGCATAAATACTATTTTAAAAACCAAGGCTTTCTATAGTATATCACAGTGTCAGAAAGGCTAGGCTACAGTGCAGATACTTTGAAATTGGTACAGTGGGTCCTGGCTAACTATGTTCCCCATATGAAAATGCTCAGGTGAAGGTGCTGGTGGACTCTGGAGACCGGAAGCGAGCCATCAGTTCCGTGTGCAGCTACATTGTGTACCAGTGTAGTCGGCCAGCTCCTCTTCACTCCCGGGATCTGCACTCCATGATAGTAGCAGCTTTTCAGTGTCTCTGTGTCTGGCTGACAGAGCACCCCGATATGCTTGATGAAAAGGTTAGTTCACTAGATCTTTTTTTTTTATTTTGAGAGAGCATGTGCATGTGTACTGCTTGCACATGAACTGGGGAGGGGGAAAGGGAGAGGGAAAGAGAATCTTAAGCAGGCTCCATACTTAGCTCCAAGCCTGACGCAGGGCTTGATCTCATGACCATAAGAACATAGGCCAGACACTTAACTGATTGAGCCACCCGGGCACCCCAACTTTTTACTAGATCTTAAAACAGGAAAAAGAAACAAAAATGTCTGCTGGGAAAATCCCTCTTAAAAGAGAATCTTTAAATACAATGTTGCATACTTCATTTATTTATTTATTTTTAAGGAAATCTTTTTTTTTTTTAACTTTTTAAAAATGTTTTATTTATTTTTGAGAGACAGAGACAGCGTGAGCAGGGGAGGGTCAGAGAGAGAAGGAGACACAGAATCCGAAGACAGGCTTCAGGCTCTGAGCTAGCTGTCAGCACAGAGCCCAATGTGGGGCTCGAACCCACGAACCGTGAGATCATGACCTGAGCCGAAGTCAGACGCTTAACCAACCGAGCCACCCAGGAGCCCCTAATATTGCATACTTTAAACTGAATATAGTTGTAATATTTCAGTAGAACACTTTTTCTTTTGAGCACAACTCAAAAATTGTCTTCATGCTTATATTTGGTTGCAAATTAACCCATAGAAAAGTTTGTTGTTTTTGATTTTTTAACATTTATTGTTGAGAGAGAGAGACAGAGCACTAGCAGAGAGGGAGACACAGAATCCAAAGCAGGCTGCAGGCTCTGAGCTGTCAGCACAGAAGCCAATGCAGGGCTTGAATTCACAAACTGTGAGATCATGACCTGAGCCGAAGTCGGATGCTTAACTGACTGAACCACCCAGGCACCCCGAAAAGTTCTTTTGAAAGATGTAGCTTTCACCTCTTTGACCTTGGCTGCAGCAACTTCTTACTTGACATGTCTCCAAAGGCAGGGGAAATAGAAGCAAAAATGAACTATTGGGACCTCATCAAGATAAAAAGTTTCTGCACAGCAAAGGAAACAGTCAACAAAACTAAAAGGCAACCAGTGGAATGGGAGAAGATATTTGCAAATGACAATTCGGATAAGGGGTTTGTATCCAAAATCTATAAAGAACTTACCAAACTCAATACCCAAGAAACAATCCAGTGAAGAAATGGGCAGAAGACATGAATAGGCACTTTTCCAAAGAAGACATCCAGATGGCTAACAGACACATGAAAAGATGCTTAGCATTGTTCATCATCAGGGAAATACAAATCAAAACCATTGAGATACCACCTCACACTGGTCAGAATGTCTAAAATTAACTCAGGAAACAATAGTTGTTGACAAGGATGTGGAGAAAGGGGAACCTTCTTGCACTGTTGGTGGGAATGCAAACTGGGGTGCAGCCACTCTGGAAAACAGTGTGGAGGTTCCTCAGAAAATTAAAAATAGGACTACCCTACAACCCAGCAGTAGCACTGCTAGGAATTTATCCAAAGGATACTGGAGTGCTGATTCATTAGGGGCACATGTACCCCAATGTTTAGAAAGAGCCCAACTGTCCATAAACTGGTGAATGGATAAAGAAGATGTGGTATATATATACAATGGAATACTACTTGGTGATGAAAAAGAATGAAATCCTGTCATTTGGAACAACGTGGATGGAACTGGAGGATATTATGCTAAGTGAAATAAGTCAGTCAGAGGAAGACAGGTATCATATGTTTTCACTCGTATGTGGCATTTGAGAAACTTAACAGAAGACCATAGGGGAAGGGACAGGGGAAAAAAGTTACAAACAGAGAGGGAGGCAAACCATAAGAGACTCTTAAATACAGAGAACAAACTCTGAGAGTTGTTGGGGGTGGAGAGTTGGGGGAGGGCAGGGAAAATGGGTGACAGGCATTGAGGAGAGCATTGTTGGGATCAGCACTAGGTGTTGTATGTTAAGTGATGAATCATGGGAATCTACTCCTGAAGCCGAGACTATACTCTATACACTGTATGTTAGTTAACTTGACAAATTATAAAATAAATAAACATTAAAAAAAAAAAAGGATGCAGTCTTTTCTCTCTCTGCCTTTCCCCTACTCATGTGCACATGCACTTTTCTCTCTGTCTCTCTCAAATGAAAAGAAAAGAAAGTTGGAATCTTGACTAATTTATCTGAAGTATCAAGTATATGATTTCTTGAAAGGATGTGGTAGCCTCATGATGGCCAGTAGGCACTTTGGTCACCTGTTGCCAAATTCCGAAGGACAGTGGTAGCCAGCCTGCAAAACTAGAACATAAATTGCTATAAAGTTTGCCTGTATATGAAAATTTCATTTCAGGCGCCTACGTGGCTTAGTCAATTTAGTGTCCCGACTCTTGATGTCAGCTCAGGTCTTGATTTCAGGATCTTGAGTTCAAGCCTCATGTTGAGCTCTAAGCTGGGCACGAAGCCTACTTTAAAAAAAAAATTCATTTCACATGTGTTTTCCATTTTCAAGTAGGCACCGATATCTAGACTGATTTCCCTTGCCATTGTTCCATGTAATATTTTCCTTATAGGGAGACAGGCAGTTATCAAGAATTCATAGCATAAATAAGAGATTTCAGGCTCATTGAATATTTTTGGAGCGCTTTTTGTAGTTTTTAAAATAATACTGTTGATTAAATCTTAGTTATTTTTATTTAACTAACTAGTTATTTTTGCGAGAGAGAGTGTGAATGGGGGCAGAGAGAGAGTGGGACAGAGGATCCGAAGCAGGTGTTGTGCTGACAGCAGTAAGCCGGATATAGGGCTCGAACTCATGAACCATGAGATCATGACCTGAGCTGAAGTCAGATGCTCAACCTACTGGGCCACACAGGTGCCCCAAACCTTAGTTATTTTCATTATGGCTTTTAAAGTTATGATACCAGGAATTGCTTAAAAATGTCAGTAACTGATGAATTTCCTTTTGGATAATCTAATGTGTCTTAAACCACCCTAGGTTTAACTGAATTACTGTTCCGTCTCTTTAATTTGGGCTTTCATAATTTTATAGTCTGGTAATTTTACAAGAATTGTGACTGATAAAATTGTATTGAATTTATCATTACTTATTATCTAACTCTGAACACTCAAATTCAGTTCTTTAAAGAGAAATTTGGGGGGGCAAAGTTTATTATTGTGAAATTAATATCCACCTATGAAAGTGAGAAAGAAACTGGGCCTATCAGCAAAGTACCACCACTATTAGTATTTTGATGTATTTCCCTGACTTCTCAGGTGTATTACAAAAACTGATCTGCCTTTCCTGCTTCTAGGATTGTCTTAAGGAAGTATTGGAGATTGTGGAACTGGGAATTTCAGGAAGTAAGTCCAAGAACAGTGAGCAAGAGGTCAAGTACAAAGGAGATAAGGAGCCAAACCCTGCGTCTATGAGGGTAAAGGATGCTGCTGAAGCCACCCTAACATGGTATGAAAGTGACCGCACAGGGGCTGTGCCTAGGAATTACGATGGGGTCAGCTGTGATCCCTGTTGTTTTTTCTCCTCCCCAGTTGTTCAACATTAAGTGATGCAACTTCTCAGGATATTTTTTCTCTAGACATAAAATGGAAAGGAAAAACTTGTTTTGGGGACTAAAAGAAGCCAGAAACATGGGGCTGAGAGTTTGGGTCCTTTTTTTTCTGTGCTGGTTGGCATTAATTGAAGTCATACCATGTTAGAGCTGGAAAGGATCTTGGAGAGCCTTACTCACCTCTTCACTTTGGTGCCCGAGTCCTAAGAAGGGATCTGCCTATTGTCCCCTGCTTCTTAGCTCAGTCATCTGTATCTGTTACATTTATAGTACGTATTAGAAGTTCATTCAGTCAAGACTTATGAGCTCCCTCTTCTGAACTTATAATAGGATTGTAAAGATAAATCAGATTCAGTCACCATCCTCAAAGTGTGTCTTTTCCAAGAGGGAAGATAAGAGATGAGCACAGTAGCTATGATATTAGGTGGAGAGTAAGTGCTACAAGAGAAGAGGTATAATAAAATGCTGGAAGGAGGAAATTAGTACTTCCAGATAAGGGGAGGTCAAGGATTTCTAGACAAGATGACACTGAACCTGACTTTGATGGGATGGGTGAAGAAGTTTCACCAAAAGCCAGATACAGAGTGGTTAAGAAGGCAGCAAGAGATTTCTTTTGTAATCATTTTGGTAGTGAAGGGATGGAGACATGTCGGAACCTTAGAAAAATAGCAGAGATTGCTGAGTGAGTTTACATTAGCTGGTAAATGAGGAGAGTGGAAGAAGGGAAGGAAGGTAGTTTAGGCACATTTATGGATTGAAGGGAAGGGTTAGGTGGGGAAGATTAGAATCACAGTACAGATGGAAAGATGAAGCCTGTGAAAAGGTAAGTGTGGATGAAGACCCAGAAAACATAAAAGCAGGAAGGAGAATGTCAAGTCAGTCTGGGTCAACTCTTCTTGGTCTTCTTAATAAAGTGGTAGGCAAGACTACTTGCAGATTTGTATGTAGATCAGTCCTTACCAAGATTCCAGAATCTTTTCAGTGATCTGTTCATAACTTGGGGCAGGCACAGTAAAGTTGGATTTATTTCTCTTCCTCATGAGCTTCGGTCATTTAGTACATTTTTAGAAGCATGCGTGCTTTAGTTTAGTCCTGCTCACTGTGCTGGCTGGGCTTCCAGTGCACTTCTGGAGGTTTGGCTAATAGCTAGAAAATCAGAAAAATGGGCATGCAGCTGTTGAAGCCTGTACTTACACAGACAGTGAGTACTATAAATAATAAAGTTTAGAGGGAAGACCATGTGAGAGGTGGGATAGACTGAAAAGCTTTATGAAAGAACTGAGCGTTGATGTGTGCCTGGAAGTGTAAGAAGGGTATGGAGAGAAAGGAGAAGAACATTTCTTACTCGGAACTCTGTATCGTACAAAAGTCGGTTTGCTGCAATCCTAGCCTGGGTAGGGCATTCCTATGAGAGTGTGATGGGCAGTGAGCATTGGATATGTGCTCAGAATGAGGAGTGAACCCTGGGATGCTTCTGGAAAGCCTACCTAGTGGTTATCTAGGTGGCTTATCTGTTTTATCTGCAGCTGTCTTGTCTCTGCTGGCAACTCCACAAATGGTATTTCCAGTTACCAATCTTTGAAGAGTACTGTCATCATGAAACCTGTCCCAAAACAAATCTCTTCGTTGCCTCAAAATTACTGCTTTATGTCAGTATCACTGCTGTTTTTTGGCTACATAAACACAGATCTTTGACTTTTTTCCTGATTTATCTCTGCTTTATCTGTCATTCTCCATATGAAGCCAGTGACTGAGACCAGTAGACTTTATTTTGGAAGTATTTCTTCTGTCCCTTCTAACCTCAGCATCCTAGTCTAGGCTCTTCTCATTTCTTGCCTAATTTCTATGTTTTTAATCTCATCCTTTCTGTTCATCTTGCATTCCATTTTTGAACTCATCATCCTTAGGCCCCCTTTTTTTCTTGCTGCTTGAGTGGTTGAAAACTGAATAGATCTCTGTTTCCTGCCATGTTGTCTGAACTCCTTGTCTGATTGTCAGGGCCCTCCTTATTCTGTCCCCACTCACACTGATCTTTCCCAGCACATCTCTTCTGCCATAGTAGAACCTGGCAGGCCAGTTGTGGCTGTGAACTGGGCATGTTCTTAACCTGTCTCTGTGTATTCCCTGGGTTTCAGGACTTCCTTCTTTTCCCCTCGGTCACATCCTTCACTGTTCAGTGCCCACATAAAATCTAGCTACCTCTATGGGACTTTCTTTGGTTATTCTGCTTCTGAATGATGACTCTTCTCTGCACTTCTGTGCTCATTCAGTCAGACCCGACCGCACAACATGGAATTCTATACTGTCATGATCTTATCTGGTTCTATTTGAAACATGCCAGTGTTGTTTCCCAACTTGGGTAGAGGCCACATTTCCTTCTTTAACACTTCTTACAGTGCTTGAGAATAGTAGGCAGTTAAGAAGTGTAGATTGGCTGGTTAGGTGTTTTCCCCTTAGTGTACTAATACAAATTCAGAATTAGGACTCTTGGAAGTCATTTTGGCAGCCCCTCTGCTTAAGCAACTTGTAAGGTATACCGTGTTATTTAGCCTGTAATTTAATGATAGTCTAACCCCTAAGGTTCCCATTGCATTTTTATTTTTAAAAATTTGATGTTTACATTGAACTGAACTCTCTCCCACTTTAGCTTCTACCCTTTGGTTCTAATTCAAACTTTTGATAGTAGAATCCTCTTTCCGGGCACTAATGATATCTGAAGATAATGCTTATGAAGATGGTGATTCATTTCTGCCAGTACTTTAAACTGTTTGTTACATGACAGAGATTCAATTACCTTTATCATCCTGATCATTCTTCTCTCAATGGGGTGGGTTTGGGTTTGACTCAGTACCTCTTAAAGGTGGTTTACTGAGTAAAATATTCTAGATGAGGGTGGATGATCTTTACACACCGTAGGATATTATATTTTCATTAAAATGTACTTGGAGACCGCATTGGGTTTTTGAGAACTTGATGATTTGGGTAAAGTCAACTAAAATTAGAGTCTTTCACACATTTATTTTTTGTCTGTTTTTCTCATCTTGTACTTACTTGTTTGGGGGTATTTATATGTACAGAACTTTACATTTAAACCTGAGATCTCTTCATGTAAGGTTTACCTCATTATTTGCATCCCAACTCTTCCTCTGACATACTAACTCTGCAGCTGAACTTTTGGTCAACTGCAGATTTAATGAACCTGCTTTGTGTGTCCTAATCAAAGACACTGATGAAAACATTGAATAGAATAGACTTACAAAGCACATTATCAGAGATTTCCATTGAGGTTGATGGGATTTTTTAATGTTGTCTACAAGTTTATCATGATATGCTGTCAAATACTTAACATGTCTTGATTTCAGAGACAGTTCTCCCCCTTTCCAGTCTAGTCACTGTCAGGAAGAGAAAATGTGGTTAGGCTGGTATGATTCGATCTTAGTAACCTGTTCCCTTGAATTTTGCATGGAACATGACAAACTCCCATGGTCCATATATTTTGCAACATTGATATCTGTCCCATGTTAGAAAACTGAAGTCACATTTTACTGTTTCTAGTCTGCTGGTATTTTGCCTGTTTTCCATAATTCCTTAGAGGCTTGAACGTACCATCAGAGGCTTGAACACACCATCAGATTCTCCTGATTTTTGAAATTTTTAGATAGTTCTCCTAAGAGAAGAGAAAATGGATGGAAAAATCTGCTGAGCAATGTTGCCTTCCATTGTCAGAGATATTTGGGTTCAGGTACTAGAATGAAAGGGAGAGGCTACTATTCAAGGATCGAGATGACGTGGGGGAGTATTCATTTTCCAAATGAGACACGTGTGAAGGGTCAGGTGATACTAGGACCACAAGGTAAAATCTTTATGTTTTCATTAAAAGATACTTTCTCTCTGTGCTTCAGTTGTTTAATTTTAAAATGGGAATAACATACTGATCTCATAGGCTTGTTTTGATAGCTAAATAAAAGAATGTGTGTAAAGTGCTTAGACCAGTGCCTCATGGTGAGTGCCATATAGAAGTTATTGTTACTAATTGAATGTATCCAGAAATCTCCACGGACATAAACATTTCTGAATGTTAAGGCTTGTTCAGTTGAATTCCAATTTATGAAGCATTTTTTTCTTATAGAGTCTAATTTAATAATTAGAATAGTTCTGTGAGATGTACTATTAGTGCCTCCAGTCTTACCTGTAAAATGAGGATAATGTCTATTCAGGGCCACACAGTGAGAAGGCAGCAGGCCCTGGTTTCTAGTTGTTTAATCACTTATCACATCTGAGCCTGAATTTCCTCATCTGAAAAGTTGAGGTTTGGTTGGTCTTTGGGTCCTTTTTTAGGTCTAGAATGCTTTAGCTAGCATAATCCTGAAACCTGGAGCACATAACATTTTTTAAATGTATCTTTTTTAATTTTTTTAATGTTTTATTTATTTTTGAGAGAGAGAGAGAGAGAGACAGACAGACAGACAGCGTGAGCAGGGGAGGGTCAGAGAGAGGGAGACACAGAATCTGAAGACAGGCTCCAGGCTCTGAGCTAGCTGTCAGCACAGAGCCTGTTGCGGGGCTCGAACCCACGAACTGTGAGATCATGACCTGAGCTGAAGCTGGACGCTCAACTGACTGAGCCACCCAGGTGCCCTTTAAGTATATCTTTAGGAGCTCCATGATTTGGAAATATGGTTGTCAGGTTCCCTGGGTAGCAAGCTCTGAGAGAAATTTCCTTGCAAGAAGTTTATTGGAAAGTGCTTTTAGGATCAGTCCCTAGGGGGAGTGAAGGAAGCAGGACTGAGCTAAGGGAAGGACTGAATGAGTACAGATGCAGCAAAGAGCTCTGGGGCTGGGTTGGCCCTTCAGAGTCCTCTCAAGTTAGGGCCTGAGGGCTGGGGCTTTGTACTCCCACACCGCCCTTGCCCTTTTGCTGGCTGTGGGCTGTCCCAGGACGAAGCTGTGATTCTGGGTGAGCTGGTTCTTGTTGGCTGACAGCAAGTCCTGGAAAGGGACTCTCACCTGAAAGCGGGGGCCACCGTGTCTGCATCTGGGGGATTGGATATTTCAGTCTTGGGAGGCAGGGCAGCACACCACGGCATCCACCCCAGGGAGTAAATCTGACTTGCAGAGAGGAAGTGTGGCTGTGGTCACTTAAAAGAGCAGAAGGACACATCGATGCATGAGGTAAACTTGATTTTGCTTTGGGGATTAACTGTTATCTTTTGCATTCTCCATAGTATTATGCAGTTGCTCGGCGCATTTCCTTCACCCAGTGGTCCCGCTTCTCCCTGTAGTCTGGTGAATGAGACCACTTTGATCAAGTACTCCAGGCTGCCAACCATAAATAAGCATAGTTTCCGGTACTTTGTTTTGGATAATAGTGTCATCCTGGCAATGCTGGAGCAACCTCTTGGAAATGAACAGAGTAAGTTCCAGCACGTTGGGCCTTCTCCACTGCTAACTCACCGTGTTCTAGCACACTGCTAGCAGGCTGCTTCCAGGGTTAGGGACCTGTAGTTGCAGGAGCAACTGCAAATTCACAGCAGCTTCGCATTTGTCAGAAGGTCTTCTAGCTATGTGATAATAGTGACTGAAAAATAGAGGGTCAGAATATAGAATATACATATTAAATAGAATCTTTTAGAGACTCTTTTATGTATCTGAAATACTAGAACTAAAGTAGTTCTACAAAAAGTTTGCTTTAGTGGGATATTTTCTCTTGTTTACCATGTATAAAAATTACTATTACTCTTCTTGACTTTGGATCCTGCCCTTCTCCTCTCCTGGCCCTTACTCGCATTGTTCTATTTCAGTTAATGATGCTACCCAAACAGGCTGGAAATTTGAGGAGTCCTCTTGGCCTGCTCCTTCCTGTTTCTCCCTTACATAATTGGTATCCAGTTGCCCAGTGACTCTTGATTCTTTTTTTCTCTGCCTCCCTCCCAATACATCCAAATGTAGGGCCTTATTATTTCTTACTGAGATTATTGCAGTTGCTTCCTACCTGGTCTCATCCCCCTCCTACCGGTTCCAAAATGTGTTACCCTTACCTCCATCCTACTTGCTGCCACCATTGTATTCTTTCTCAATATGGATCTGACCATACCAGTGACCTCATGAAAACCCTTTAATGATTTTCCATTGACACAACATGCACGGTTTCCCTCCTCACCTTTCTGTCAGTTATAAGCTGTCTCAATGTATGTGATTCCCACTGCAACCCAGGCAACTCAACACTGCAATATACATATATATATATACATATATATATGTATATTTAAGTTTATTTATTTATTTTAAGAGAGAGAGAATGAGCAGGAGAGAGGCAGAGCGAGGGAGAAAGAATCCCAAGTAGGCTCTGTCAGCCCAGAGCCTAACACAGGGCTCAAACTCATAAACCGCGAGATTGTGACCTGAGCCGAAATCAAGAGTCGGGTGCTTAACCAGCTGAGCCACCCAGGCGCCCCAAAGTACGTTTTGTTTTTTTTCCTGATGGTAATTAGAATCGGCCAGTATGTAAAGGAAGCATATTCTCAGAGAGACCCTTATTTGTGGGAAAGTGATGGTTATAGAATTTTGAGGCATAGAGAGCCCAGGGAATCACCTCATGTTCAATTCCCTCATTTACAGGTGAAGAAACGGAGGCTCGGAGAGGGTATGTGACTTATTCAGGATTATTTGAAAAGTACACGGTACGGCTAGGACTAGTGTCCAAATTTCCTGAGCCTCATGCTGTCCCTTTATGTTATCCTTGCTGCACAGTATAGGATTTTGTCAGTAATTAAAGGCTTGTTACCTTTACAAAGGTGAATGCAAATTCTTTTGATACTATATGAGTAGAATCTCATGAATCTATAAAATGAAAGTGAGACATTTCCCTATAATTCAGAGATGAATGGGTACCATCACAAGTTTCCACTGTGTGGTAGGAAGATACAGTGACTTTAATGTCATATAGATGGGGCCTTTAATCATTGCCCAGTTCCAGAAGTGCTGATTCCAACTCTTTCCTGCACGCACTTCTTTCTTCTTTATTCCAGACGTAGGGCTTCTTTGACTTTCTTCCCTGGCTTGTGCCTATTATTCATGATTCCTCCAGCCTCCTACTCCCAAGCCACCTGCTAAGGAGTCTAAAATCCCAGTGTCCCCTCTGGGTTTCCTGGCCTGAGGGGTAAGTGTCAGCGCTTTTCTAGATTTTTTTTAGGACTCCCCTACTCTCATTCCTAGTCATTTCACTGCATTGGAAGTCTACTAAAAATACAAACAAGTGGGATTTTATAGATCTACAAGGACATTTTAATAGTTTATTATAACAGTATAACAGAAGAAGTGAGAAAGCAAAGTTTGAAAAAGTTTAACTCCCACACCAGGACAAAAGGAGGGAATAAGGAGGAGGATCTGGGTCACTCAGGAAGTCCATCCTGAGTTCTTCCCTCCCCCAACCCCCCATTTCCTGCCCCTGAACTTCTTCTGGGATGGAACAGTACCTGCCTATGGCAGACAACAGTACATACATAGGTGTGGGTGACTATAACATCAGCACCTCAAATACCCTGTCTATCTTTCTGCACTTAGGTTGTTCCCAATATTAGCAGTTAAGAGGATTGGCTAGGATAGTGTTTCCCAAAAACGGAGTTCTGTGAGATAATGTTAGTATGTTGGTGAACATCATTTTATGTATTGTTAAAAACGTGTGTTTCAAAAATACATTATTAGCACACCAAAATTCACAGATTCTCAGAGGAAAGATACACAATTTCCTTTTAAAACAGATTTAAGTTTAAACCAGAAAGTGGGTGATAGCAAGTAAGATACCAGTACTTACAGTATGAGGATATGGCAGAAACTACAGGGGTGGTGCACAGAGGGTGGGAGTTTGGGAAACACTGTGCTGGGGCTCTGATTATTAGAGGCTCCTCGGTTGGTAACAGGTGTATTTTAAGTGGTTGTCGTCTGAAATAAAAACTTTTTACACCAATATTTTATTCTAGATGATTTTTTCCCCTCTGTCACTGTGCTGGTCCGGGGAATGTCTGGAAGACTTGCTTGGGCACAACAACTTTGCCTTTTACCCAGAGGAGCAAAAGCAAATCAGAAGGTATCCATTAGAAGTTACAGGGAAGTGACTGGGAGTGAGCGAGTGTGTGCATGCTAGTGCGCGTGTGTGTGTGGTGATTTAAAGGCTAAATAACGTTCCAACAAAATTCATTGATAAAATAAATATTTTCGATCCTAGGAAGGGTCTCAGTCGATGGGTTCATATCAGAATCATCTTAGGAGCCCATAATTCCCAGGTCCACTGAATTACTCTTTAAAGACATCTTCGAGGCAGGTGTATTTTCCAAAAAGTTGCCAGGTGATTCTCATATCCATTCATGATTAAGTACTGTTCTGAGCTGTGGCCTCATTTTTTTATGCAGTGTTAAATATAATAAAACTCAGGTACACGCCATATATGAAAAAAATTTGGCCAGACTCTTGATCTCTCAGGTAACGGGACTTAGTTTCAAACTATTTTTATATGATTTATTTCTGTGCAATTGGTAATATGCTCTGTAATTTTTAAAATATGCTATATAATTTAAATCTTATTTGGGGTAGCATAGTTTATTTTCTTTATAACATTTGTAATTTTGTGAATAAAATTTGCTCATGGGAGAAAGTTGGAAAATTTAGATAATAAGAAATTTTAAACCATCTATACTCTCACTTTCCAGAAGTAGCTAGTTAGTCTTAATATTTTAGTAGGTTTCCTAACAGTCTTTTTTTCCTTTCTGTATACAATAACATTAAATACAATTTGAGTCATTTTTTATACTGTTCTTTTCACTTACTCCATTATAAGCTTTTACTTATGTTACTAAAAATTCTTTAAATTATCACTTCATAAAATGTCACCAGTATTTAAGAGAGACAGTCACAAAATTGGAGCATGTGTCTAAAATCATTTAACATCCTAGGTGTCTCTTTTAGATGTGTTTTCACTCTGTGAGGAGCACACCTCTGTTTTCACTTGGTGGCATCATACAGATCACATTCTGTCAGCAGTACTGTAGGCCACTAGATTAGCATTAAAGACCAGGGGAAGGAGGAGATCAGGAAAGGAACTAAAATTGATAGATACTTTAATATGTGCCATATATGTTTTTATTTAATCATTACAATAACCTTGTGATGGATTATTTCCATTTTTCAGATGTGAAAACAGAAGCTACATAGCTAATACATATTAAAGCAGGGATTTAGAGCCATAGGATCTAGATGTGGTGTTCAGTTGAACTCACTGTCTAGAGAAGCCCAGAGGACCTAAACTTGTACTCTGTTATATGGGATGATTTGAGAACTCTTGAGACAGAGGGAAGTTTGAGCCTTGATTTCGGAACTGCCTCATTCATTGGTTTACCACTTATTGTGGGAGAGTCAGGCCTGGGGCAGTTAGAGGCCCATTTATCAGTCACAAAATCTATAAGTTGATGAACATTTTTATAAAAATAAAAGAGTACACTGATACACAAGCTGTTTACCTTTAGTGTTAGCAGTGGTGTTCGTAGATCCTTACTGAGTTCCAGTGTTACGTAATCCTAGCGAAACAGGCATCTCAGAGATCAGGGACATACAGGTCGTTACAGATGGCCCCGAATGTAATACACATAACATTATTTGTTTTATTTTAACAGCTTTTTGTACCTGAACCTCGTCCAGTTCCTAAAAATGATGTTGGATTTAAATACACTGTCAAACATCGGCCATTTCCTGAAGAGGTGGATAAGATTCCTTTTGTGAAAGCAGATCTGAGCATTCCAGATTTGCATGAAATTGTCACTGAAGAAGTAAGATATTGTCCGCTGTTGTTAAGGGAATGACTATAAACACTCTTGAACAACTGCCATGGTCAAGACACTGCTTTTTTTGGTGTTATTGGAGGTGATTCATAAGATGACTTACATCTCTGTCATCCAAGTTACCATGTAGTAAGACAGGTGTAGTTTGTGGCTGATTGAAAGGACCTGGCCTCTCTTAGAGAGGTGTCACTGGGCTGCCTGGGCTGGTCCATGGTAGGTTTCCCAACAGGATGGGGCCATGATCAAACTCTAGTGAAGGATATTGGAGAAGGGAGTCCTAATTTAGAGACTTTGATGACAGTCCAGGCAGGGAAAAGGAAGGACTAGCTAGCTGACTAATAGTGGAAGTTGAAGCACATGGAATGTATTGTGGAGGCAGGGCAAGCAGTTCAGTCTTTGATTGATGAGGGAAGGAAAAGAGCTGAAAACTTAGATTCTGAACCTGAGTGACAAAGGAGATATCAGTGCTGTTTACAGAAATATGGGTTTGTTAGGAAAAGGGGAGGTTTGGGAGGACAGGAAAAGTGATTTTAGATTAATTTAGATAATTATATAACGTAATTGGTATCTTAGGTCAAAGGAAAAGAAATTTAACAAAGGAAAAGAAATTTAAGAAGTGGGGGACAGAAGTATGTCAGGGCATCAGAGAACAGAAGGGCAGGAATGGAGGCTGCTTATATCAGCCAGAGAGCTCAGGGAGAAGGCACACTAAGTAGAGACCCCTAGGTTTTGGCATGAATGTGCACGTGACCTTTGAGAGCATGTCCAAAGAAGTGTTAAAGTTGGGGACAGAGTATAAAGGTCTGGGGGTGAATGGTTGATGAGACACAGTGAACATAAACTACACTGTTAGCAGTTAAGGGAGGTGTACAGAGTGAGTAATAGCATGAGGAAATGGCCTAGCTAAGGCAAGGCAAGACTAGTTGTTACTTTTCTTTTTTCTTTTTTAAACATTCATGGATGCAAGGAATATGAACATGCTTAGAAGTTGAAAGGAAGGAAGCAGTGGAGAAGGGCCTGTGTCTGCTACCACTGTAAGATGGGCTGGGAACGTGAGAAGTAATAGAGGAAGGCCCTGCAGGCAGTAGGGTCAAGAGTCTTTATGTGATTGTATCTAGGAAAGCAATATTTCTGGTAAGACAGGAGAGAAGGAGATAGCAAGGTGGAGGTTTAGGGACACTTAAAGGTGAGGGAAACTGAAGGAGCTTATGTAAATTTTAATTTTAGTTCTCAGCAATGATATACGGAATAAAAGATGGCTTTTAAAATTGCCTGGCAGCCCAGCCCGGGTTAAGTAGCATCGTCTGTAGTGAAATTATTTAACTCACACTGCTGACTTTACTCAGAAGTCCTTGGGATCTGCAGGCAGAGTGTAAAAAATTTGAGTGGTGTGGAGATTGATAGAGGTAAGAATGTAGAAGAATAAGAAACAAGATGGCCATTTATATGTTTAGAAGAGGGTATTAAGATGTTTGATTTGGGGTTTAGGCTTCAGTGGGAAGTAGATGAAGCCAGGATGCTAATGACCTGGGAAAACATGAGAAGGGATTAAATGCTCACAGTGATGAGAAAGCACAGCTCAGGGAGTGAGGGTGTGGGAGAGCTGCAGGAAGGAGGCTTATGGTTGGAGACGGGAATTTCAGAATTATAGCTCTTTAAAATACAGCAGATCTGAGGTTCAAAGTGTGCTTATGGTTGGCCAAAGCTGTGAAGGTTGAGAAAGGTTGTTGGAAGGATCATTGCCCATCAGAGAGGATGGAGTTTAAACTAGGATTGATGGAAGCAGAGGGGTCAGGGAGCGTCTCTGAGAGTGGAGTCGGGTAATCCATATGGACAAATACTGTAAAACATGAGGGGGCCACCACTGCAGGATGAAGGGGCACAGTGATCTGGAAGAGGGGGTGAGAGCAACAGCTCTGCCCCCTTTCTTGCCTGTTTGAAGGGAAGCAGAGACAGAATGGTTTCATTTACAGCAAGGAGAAGGAGATGGACATAATTGTTGAGGCTATAGGGAGTTTTTTTGGTATTTGTTTTAACCTTGAAACCATGTGTACTTGGTTGTGTACTCTATTGAATTAAAACTCAGTGTTAATCACTGAAAATTATTTCATTTTCTTGCTTAAAGCTTTCTTTTCATTTTCAAATTAAGATTAATCTGATTACTTTTATGAAGCTCCCCCAAAATGAAATACTTGGTTTATTTCAGTTAGAAGAGAGACATGAAAAATTAAGGAAGGGCATGGCTCAGCAGATTGCGTATGAAACACACCTCGAACAACAAAGTGAGGAAGAATTGCAGAAGAGAAGTTTTCCTGATCCAGTTACGGATTGTAAGCCTCCACCTCCTGCCCAGGAATTTCAAACAGCACGCCTCTTCCTTTCACACTTTGGATTTTTGTCCTTAGAAGCATTGAAGGTAATCTTCCTAAACTTCTATGAGTAAATATATTCATAAATTAACATTGAGTCGATTATAACTAAAACATTTTATTGAGGATAGAAGGAATTAAAAAAAAACGTTAGTAAGTAAATGAAATGTAATGTAAGTATATGAAATTCTGTGGTGCTGTAGTTTTTACTATACAAGTCCAAGAAAGTTTGTTCCACGAATCCTCCCAGAGTTCTGTCTGAGGAGGCTGCTTCGGTAATACGTCCAACTCTAAAATTTCCTGAGTAATGTGTGACCCATATCACATATATAAATGAATTCTACAGGTAATTAGAAAAAGAATGTTAAAAATCTTCGCCTGTCAACATTTATTACTGAAGGTATGGGCTATAACAGACCCTGCTCTTTCATGCTACTTTTAAAAAATAACAAGTATTTATGAGCCAGGAACTTATATTGTGCAGGTTCCGGGGGTCAGACTGGCTAGGTTGCATGCCCGCTATGCGATCTTGGGCAGTTGCCCAACTTTTCTGAGTCTTAGTTCCTCATCTGTCAAATGGAGATGATAAAATGTCCATCTCATTGTGATTCTGTAAGATGCTTCATGTTGTACTTAGTACAAAGCCAAAGCCAGCCTGTAAGGTAAATATTGCCATTCTTCTTTTTCTTATTCTTTTTCTTAAAGTAGGCTCCACACCCAAATTCACAACCCTGAGATCAAGAGTCAAGACTCACGTATTCTTCCAACTAATCCAGCCAGGCGCCCCAATATTACCATTATTCTTAATTCCATTATCCTTAAAAGAAGTTTTACAAGGAAAGTGATGCTGTCCCTATTTTGCAGATATGGAAACAGGCTCAAAAATGTGAAATAGCTTGCCTGAGGTGGATTTGGGGTTTGTACTAAGGCCTTTTTGTTTTGAAAAGCACAGCTCAAGATTGCCAGGCAAGAAATTGCTTATTGCACAAGTTGTCCCCTGCCTTCACTTCCTAGCAGCTACTTGGTTAAAGGCCACTTTTTAGGAAAGCAGGGGCAACATTGTTGATTTTGGCTTTCAGCATGTAGATGAAAATGTTCTGTGTTGTAGAAAAGTGAGTTGGTGATGGGGAGTATGAACATTAAAAACTTTTAAAATGCAGTAGAAACGAGAAGAGAGGAAAATAATGAGAAATACAGTGGCAAATATGGAAGGCAAGGAACAAAGATACAGCCTGCAAATGATTAGTGATATTCCTAAAGGAGAAAATTAAACAGAGTAGAAGCAGTAAATGAAAATATACTAGAAGAAAATTATTACATTCTGTGGACTGAAAGGAGGCAAGAAGAACCCTAATGGTGCTATCCTGTGATTATAATTTTCCATTCATATTATCTATTCTAGTTGATTTTTTAAGCTTTCAAGAAAATAATTCTCATGCTTTCTTATCTGTGTCAAGACAGGAAAAAGTCAGAAAGTTACCTGGTATATTTTATGAATCTTAGCCAAAGTCTAGTAACTTAAACTTTACAGCACACACGTACAAAAAAGCTATAAACTAATCTTACTTATGCATATATGTGTAGGAGTATTAAGGAGAAAGCTAGTAAAACTAAGTTCAAAAAACAAACAAAAACTAAACCAGGACTAATAATGTAGATCCGTAAATGGCAACCTATGAGAAATTAGAAGCACACTTTGTTAAAATCAGAGGCAAAGGGTATCTGTTTTGACCACTATTTAATATTGAGAATTTTTTAGTCCATAAATTTTTTTTATTTTAAAATAGTCCTGGGTTAACAGAAACTTGCCCCAGAAAATGTACAGGGATGTTTCCCCCAGTGGCAACATCTTACATAGCTATAGAACAGTATCAAAACCGAGTAAGTCAATGAAATGTTAAACTAAATAAGAAGTAAAAACTATTGGAAATAAGAGAGTTTACAGGTAGTATGCCTTCCGTTAGACAACCACTAAGGAATCAATAAAACGTTTAAAATAAATGAGAGTTTAAGATCACCACACAGAAAAGTACAAAAATTAACGACTGTTGTTTTAATATCCTGTTAAAACTAAAGTACAAAAGTACTCTATTTACAATTGTGATATAGATGGAAGTTACCTGAATGGTATACAAGATCTACAGAGAAAAACTTTAAAAAGTTACTCAGAGATGTAAAATATGTGTATGTTACGTTCCTGGATTAGAAGATCATCCAGAAGAACACACTGATGAAATAGCTTTGAAAAAAGAAAAATTCGAAGGCTTTGCCAAAGATTCACAGTTCCTTATACAAGATTTCAAATTAAAATAAAAGTGAAAACCAGAAGTTTTTTTGTATGTTTTGTAGCAAATCCATTTAAGTAGCAAAATCTGGCCAGACTTGACAACACAGCTATTTGTAGTCTTTAATTGTTTCATGTAGTGTGAATACTCTTCTGTTTGACTAAAGAAACAGTGTCCTTGGTTAGAGGGTGTTACCCCAGTCCTTGCTAGGAACGTTGTGGTATAGATAAGAAGACCAGGCTCACAGTCCTTGCGAATGTAGAAAGGAGTAACCTTTGCCATCTCTGGGGCATGTGTTCTTGAAAAATACCATGGATGATAAAACCTGGGACAAGGTCAAGATCTACAAGAAGATAAGGGATTAGAGGAAAAACAAAAAAAAAAAATTCATTTAAAAAGTTAATAGACTCTATTTAGTAGAGCAGTTTTAGGTTTGCAAACAGTTGAGTAGAAAGGACAGAGAGCTCCTAGGTACCCCAACTGTGCCTCTCCTCCCACTTTCATCCTATTATTAACATCTTGATTGGTGTGATACATTTGTTGAAATTGATGCACCAGTATCTGTGCATTGTTAACTGAAGTCCATAGATTACATTAGAGTTCACTCTATATTGGACAGTTTCCCAGGATTTGACATGTATACTCTGTATCCACCATTACAGTATTATACAGAATAGTTTCACTGCCCTAAGAATCCACTATATATACCCTGCCTCTCATCATCCTTCCCTCCCTGCTTCCCCTAACCCCTGTCAACCACTGACTTTTTTTTACTGTCTCCACAGTTTTACCTTTCCCAGAACATCATATAGTTAGAACCATACAGTATGTAGCCTTTCCAGATTGGTTTCTTTCACTTAGCAATATGCATTTAAAGTTTCTCCGTGTCTTCTTATGACTTGATGGTTCATTTCTTTTTCTTGCCGAATAATATTCCATTGTGTGGATGCATTGTAGTTTATCTGTTCACTTACAGAAAGATACCTTGGTTGCTTTTAATTTTTGACAATTATAAATGAAGCTGCTACAAACATTTGTGTGCAGGTATTTGCTAGACATAAGTTTTTAATTCATTTGGATAAATACCAACGTGTGCAATTACTGTGTTGTGTGGTAAGACTATGTCTTTCTTTGCAAGAAACCACCAAACTGTCTTCCAATGTGGCTGTACCATTTTGCATTTCCACCACCAATAAAATGAGAAAAAAAAGCATTAACATTTTTTTCTAGACAGCATGATCTATTATAGGGAAAATAGGATCAGAAATTATATACATAGTATGATTGCAGTTGTCTTTAACAAAAAAAGACAAAAGAATTGGAAGGAAATACACAGGAATTTTAAATAGTTTCTGTAGGATTACGGTTGTACTTGTTCCTGGCACTTTATAAATCTTTAAAGTTTTTTTACTTAATGGTTATTAAACTATGAGCAGGTATTGCTTTTATAATTAGAATAGTGAAAAGAGATAATAATTTTTCCTTTCTCCTTTCTTCCTTTGGTGGTAGGAACCTGCAAATAGTCGCCTACCTCCTCACCTTATTGCACTCGACTCCACGATACCTGGATTTTTTGATGACATTGGGTATCTGGATCTCTTGCCATGTCGTCCCTTTGACACAGTTTTTATTTTCTATATGAAACCAGGTCAGAAAACAAACCAGGAGGTAAGATTTCTGAATTTGGGGGTAATTTTTTATGCTATAAATGGCTTCTTGCCTTGTGCTTCTCCATAGTAGGAGATTGGTTATTCTTGATGCTTAAAGGCTTGTGAACCGGTTGAGAAATGGAATTAATGAAAATCGTGTTGCTCAGAGTCCTGAGTCTTTTGACTCTCAACAGAATGTGATTTAGAGAGAAGCCATAGTATGTCTTTCTTCCCCTTAAGGAATTCAGATTGATAGGACAAAAGAAACAAATACAGAAGGTTAATCACAAAAAAATTAAAACTAGGCCCAGTTGCTTAAAAGTAAAACAGCAGCAACAAATACTTACTGAACATTTTCTGTGTGGCTCACCATGCCAGGGTATCAAAGTGAGTAACAGTCTTTCCTCTTGAGGAACTCACCTTCCAGCTAATTTTACAAACAAGTAATTTCAGTAGAGGCATGTGTAAGGTACAGTGGAGAAAAGAACACCTGAAATAGTAAGAGGTAAAAGTGGAAGATGTAAATAAAACTTAAGTTAAATGAGACTTAAATTGGATGCATGTATCAAAGAGACTAGGAAAAGAATGAAGAAAAATATAAGGTGGGGGTAAATTGAAAACAGTAAACGATAAGAGATTTGAAGTGTCTATTGGAAATGAATAGTTGAAACATGGAACAGGCTGGCAGTTACCAGCTGTTGACTAGGAAAGGCCCAAAGGAAGATTTATCAAATATAGTATTAGATGTTTAGGACCCTAGGACTACATGATTTTGGAATTCAACTGTAATCCTTAGAAGACTGTTAGCTGATCAAACTGAACACACCTTAAGAAATTTACCAAAGTCACAAAATGTTAATTTATATTAGAAGCACTATTTCAAATTATTAGTGAGCTACTAGAAAATGAGATTGATATATGAGAAAGTTCTTCTCATTTCAGGTAATTGATTCAATAAATATTTATTAAGTGTCCAGTGTCAGGTGCCAGAGTTGTAGTGTAGTAAGCAAGATCTACAAGGTTTCCAACCTCCCAGAACTATTGTCTATGGGGGAAGGCAGATGATTAAATAAGTAACCATAGTAAAGGCTGCTAATGAAGCGTGGTATAGGAGCCATAAACAGGAAAACCCAACCTCGTTTTAAGAAGGTGTCCTAGAGGAAAAGACATTTTAGCTGATATTTGAGGTTTTGTTCACAGTAGATAAAAAGGCAGGTTGTTACTAACAAAGACATAGCATTGTAATGGCCCGGGAGGCAAGAGAGAATTACATCTTCACAAAATTGTGGAGTCCAGTGTACTTGGAACTTGGGAGAATGTGGGCTTATGGTAGGCAGAGATGAGACTTCTGAAAGAATCCCAGAATGGGATTGAAGGGGTTAGGAACTTGTTTGGAAGAGGTCTAATGCATGGTTTATAGGAGAATAATAGGGCCATTTTTCTCCTTCCTGTGAAAGAAGACACAAACCATTGCTCTTGAGGTAACTCTTAAACTAATTCAGTTTCCTTAGCTTTCTAGGAACAGTGATTGGAACAGTGCACATTCTCTGCAGCCTCCTGTAGAATGTCGGAGCCCTGCCTTCCCTAGCCACAGAGTAGATTTAGATTAATTTCTAGCTTCCAGCCAGTGGCCTGCAGGTTGATTTGACTCATGTGTTGCATCTTGACGAACTTTTCAGAAACTGTTTATTTAAAAGTTTCACTTCTGAATGAAAACTTTAATTGGAAGACAACAAAGTGGTTGTCAAATCAATTTCCTGGCACTTCAGTGACTATGAAGGGCTATGGGTGAACTTAATAGGTGTACTGCTGTCAAGGAGATTTAAGAGAAGATGACCTGGCTGATAATTTTTTGCCCATTGGATTGACAAGTAACAGATGTAACACCACATATTTTGACTTGATCAGGCCTCTGTATGGTCTTGACATAGATTAGCATTGATAAACCACATTTGGGAGCTTTTATTTTTTTTTTATTTTTTTTTTAACTTTATAGTTTATTGTCAGGTTGGTTTCCATATAACACCCAGTGCTCTTCCCCACAAGTGACCTCCACCAAGACCATCACCCCCCATTACCTTTCCCCCTTCCCCTTCCCCCCTCAGTTTGTTTTCAGTATTCAAGAGTCTCTCGTGTTTTGTCTCCCTCCCTCTCCCTCTTTTTCCTCCTTCCCCTCCCCTTGGTCCTCTGTTGGGTTTCTCCTGTTAGACCTATGAGTGCAAACATATGGTATCTGTCCTTCTGGGAGCTTTTAAAAATAGTGATTCCAGGATCCCTCCTCTGCTGATGCTGATGTGGAAGGTCCGCAGTGATCTAATAAGAATCATATGTTTAAGAAATTCCCCAGGTGACAGATTTATGTGTCCCTGGTCCTATAAAATCAGTGTCAGCTCACCCCTCTCTGAATTAAAGGATGGTTCAAATCTCTATATGCTGATTTTGAGTGCTATAAATAGCAATACCTGTTGATGTGTTCAGTGTCATGTGATTTTTAAGCTTTTTGTTTTTGTGTTGTATGATTTCTTTGTGTTTTATATATATAGTTCTTATGTTCATACTTTTAATATTCTATTACAGGTATTAAATTATAAGTTGAATGATCTTAGATTAAGAACTATAGATCAAATAAATGAAGTAATTTTAATCATTTATGCTCACACAGGAATAATGTTTAATACAAAATTAAAGTTAAATGTTCTATAAATATTATTTTCTTAAAAGTTTATTTATTTATTTATTTTGATAGAGAGAGACACAGCATGAATGTGGGAGGGGCAAAGAGGGAAGAAGAGAGAGAATCCTAAGCAGGCTCCGCACTTTGAGCACAGAGCCCAATGTGAGGCTTGAACTCCCAAACCAAACTGTGAGATCATGACCTGAGCCAAAATCAAGAGTATGGTGCTTAACCAACTGAGCCACCCAGGCGCCTCTCTAAATATTATTAAATAAAAGGTTTAATGAAATGTTCAAGAAAAAATATTCCCTGAGTGATTTTGATAGATGCTCCCCCCCACCCAATTTTCATTTATAATTAGTAGAGGATTTCTCATTTTATTTTCTTTAGCGTAGGGTTTTCAACAGCAGCACTACTGCTATTTTAGGCCAGATAATTCTTTGTTGGGGGAGCTGTCCTATAAATACATTTAGCAATATCTTCGGCTTCTACTCAATAAATACCAGTAGCGCCCCACAGGTTGTGATAACAAAAATGTCTTCAGACATTCCAGCTGCCCCCTGGTGAGTGAAAACACCCTGGTGAGCACCACTGTTTTACAACAAAATACTTTTCTTCTTGAGGCCAGTAAAAAGGTATTAAACTAGTATTTAGTGAAGAGGGAGAGAATCTTCTGGTCACTTTATTTTTTTCTGGAATGGCTTCATTCTCTTCTTAGGACTAAGAGGAGGATGTTTTAATGCTTGTTTGTTAATTATACCTAATCTTTATTGGAATTTTAATAGATATGTACTTTTATATTGTTTGTCATGATTTGTAATAAAATAATCACATACCTATGTAATGTAGCTCACTAACCAGACAGTAAACTTTGTGAAGACAGGGGCACTTTTTGTTTACTTTTAGCACTTTTTACTTACTTTTAGTAAACGTGTCTGGTTCAGTAGTTGTTTAGCTAGAGAGGGAACTAAGGGCTTTACTTGCATTATCTCAGTCTTCACAGCCATCATTATTATCTATACTTTACAGCTGAAAAAACTGAAACAGGGGGGTTAAGGGACTTTCCCAGGGCCCAGCAGGATTTGACAACAAATCTGTCTAATTAGAAGCATCGTTTTTTAAAAAAATTTTTAACATTTATTTATTTTTGAGAGACAGAGAGAGACAGAGTGCAAGTGGGAGAGGAGCAGAGAGGGAGACACAGAATCTGAAGCAGGCTCCAGGCTCTGAGCTGTCAGCACAGAGCCTGATGTGGGGCTCGAACCCATGAACCACGAGATCATGACCTGAGCTAAGTCGGACACTTAACCAACTGAGTTGCCCAGGCGCCCCTAGAAGCATCATTTTTAACTCTAGTGATGTATTTCCAAGTTTATTCCGAGCTTAGATTTGATTTGTCAGACTTCAAAACTAACTTCGAAACACTTTAAAACTAACCGATTTTTATGGAGGTTTGTGTGCTCTTTTGTTTCCTTCATTATAGCTGATGATTGATTGGTATGTATTTCAGATTTTAAAGAATGTGGAATCTTCCAGAAATGTTCAGCCACATTTCCTAGAATTTTTGCTCTCCCTTGGCTGGTCGGTAGACGTGGGCAAACACCCTGGTTGGACTGGGCATGTTTCCACCAGTTGGTCTATTAACAACTGTGATGATGGTGAAGGACCTGAACAAGGTAAAACTCATAAAAACCTATAATGGTCATTTGTTTTTTCTTGTTTGGTTATTCTTGATCTCTCCCCCTTCAGTAGAAGTTTGTAGTCTTATTTTAAAAAGAAAGAAAGAAACCAGAGGTATATTAAGGAAAAGTTTGCTTCCTTTAATTCTAGTCCTCATAAGAGGTCACTGAACAGTAGTTTGTATATTCTTTCAGAAATCTTCTGTGTATATGGGAGAAAATTACGGAGTCAGTTAACATGAAAATAATGACTTAGATATCACAAGGCTAATAAGTTCTTTATAATGTGAGTAAACACATTCTGTAACAACATTTTAATAAATTTAGGTTATCTGTAGCAATACAGTTTGCTAACAAGTATGTTTTGTCTAATAGTTTTCTATTAACAAGTGTGTTTTATAGACTTTGTGGCTATCATTAAAAGTTACATTCTTGGGATATTACATAAAAATCTTTGTAGGAAACAGCTATCTGAGAGATTCATGCCAATATCTGCAAATCCTCCTGAGAAAGTATTATTAGGAGAATAAGTACCAGAGCAGGTATAAATTTAAACTTAAGACCTTTGTCCCTCCTGGCTAGTTCTCTTTTTTCTGAGAGCTCTTGAAGTAATTGGGAAGTTCATATTACCTCTTTGAAGTGGGTGATAACCTGTGTTCAATGTTTTGAATTATCAGAGTTTTTCTGTCAACAAGATTGTACTCTCTAAAGGTTTCCCTTTCAATACCATTGTGACTTGTGACCTGTCATTTTTTTCTAATTTCAGTCAAGGTTGAATCGAGATATTTGGGGATATACTCTACTTCTAGTTTCCACATATTCTTCCTTTTTTATTTAATGTTTATTTATTTTTGAGAGAGAAAAATAGAACATGAGTCGGGGAGAGGCAAAGAGAGAGGGAGACACAGAATCCGGAGCAGGCTCCAGGCTCTGAGCTGTCATCACAGAACCCAACTCAGTGCTCGAACTCACGAACTGTGAGATCATGACTTGAGCCAAAGTCGGACGCTTAACAGACTGAGCCACTCAGGTGCCCCTCCACATATTCTTTAATATATGCTTGAGTATATTTATGGAGTAAATTACCATAAGTAGAATTGATAAAGGATATGCACATTTTTCAATTTGATAAATATATCATTGGGTCTTATGGTTGCAGTAACAGAAAACCTGACCCAAACTGGCTTAGATCTTAAAGGTCACTTATTGTCTCATGTAAATGAAAATTACAGGAATTAGTGTATATTTTTGTTGTCATTTGGTCAGCACCGTTGTTCTCATTCTCTGCCGTTTTCCTTTAGCTCTGCTGTCCATATGTTGGCCTTGTCCCTAGCCTGGCTTCTCTCATAGTGCCAAAAGGCAGTTCCAGGCTTTACATTCACGTCCAAACACTAGCCCAGTGAGGGGAGATTAGCTGGGTCTCAGACCCTCTGTCCTCCCCAGGTCCTGAGATGCGCAGTGATTTGGCCACTCTGAATGGGATGCTGTGGCAAGAGAGGTGTAATGGCCCTGGTAGAAAGATACAAGATCGAGGTGGTATGAAGGGTCAGTCCCTCTCACGGTTCGCGTCTGCTACAAAGGTGGCGTGGGTGTTGGGGCAGTAACCAGAATGTCTGCTGCAGTAGGTGCAAAATGCCTTCCCAGTGGCTAAGCCAGAAGTTGGCAAATTACAGTGCATGCCTGTTTTTATCAATAAAGGTTTATTGGAACTCAGCCACACTTGTTTATGTAATGTTTATGACTGCTTTCATGCTACAGTGTTTTCATACTTGAGTATTGGCAGAGACCATATGGCCTACAAAGCCTTATTTACCGTCTGATCCTTTACGTAAAACGTTTGCCAACCTCTGGTCTAAACTTCTGTTTACCACATCCTCACCAACATTAGGTATCTCCCAGTCTGTTAGGTGAGAAATTCTGTTTTTAATTATGATTGAGTTTTAGCATTTTTTTCATATTTTCATTTCTTTTCTGAGAATGACTTGTTCAGTTCCTCTTCCCAGTTTTTTGTCAGGTTGTTGGTCTTTTATGTATTACTGGTAGGACATTGTGTTCATTTTTTTTTTTTAAATGTTTATTTTGGGAGGGGCAGAGAGAGAGAATCCCAAGCAGACTCTGTGCTGTCAGAGCAGAGCCCGACATGGGGCTTGATCCCATGAGCTGTGAGATAATGACCTGAGCCAAAATCAGGAGTTGGACACTTTAGCGGCCCCTGGATGGCTCAGTTGGTTAAACATCCGACTTCAGCTCAGGTCATGATCTCATGGCTCATGAGTTTCAGTCCCAAGTTGGGCTCTGTGCTGACAGCTCAGAGCCTGGAGCCTGCTTCGGATTCTGTCTCCCTCTTTCTCTGCCCCTCCCCTGTTTACACTCTGTCTCTGTCTCTCTCAAAAATAAACATTAAAAAAAAAAAAAAGGAAAGAGTCGGACACTTAACTGACTGAGCCACCCAGGTACCCCCATTGTGTTCATTTTAATTGAGCATGATAGTAGCTCTCAGGAATGTTACTTTTGTTAATTAATTCTTGCTGGCTCAACTGCCTGTGCATTTTATATTCTGTCACTGACCACTGGGGAAGGTAGAGCAGAAGCAGAGCTGAGGAGCAGTAGAGAGAGACCAGGGACAGAAATGCCTTGAAAGCAAGAGTGTACAAGACACAGACACCTTCCCTAACTCCTTTCAGAGGTTTGTGGCGGTCTTCTTCCCTTGGATTATTACTTCTTCCCATGAGACTGTTTTCATAATCTGCCCCATACAGATGTGTTCAAGTCTGCTAATCAGATGTGACCTAAGAGTAGTTTCAGAAACTGTGAAATTAAAGTTTTATCATTTAAAGTTAGTGTAAAGACATTTAATGAATATTTATAGTTTTTTCTTCTTATACACTAATTGGTTTTTTCTGGAAACATGGCTTCTACTGATTACCAGTTTATTTGACCATTTAAAATTTCATGATGGGGCACCTGGGTGGCTCATTCGGTGAGTCATGACATCTGACTGGCTCAGGTCATGATCTCACGGTTTGTGAGTTCGAGCCCTGCGTCGGGCTCTGCTGACAGCTCATAGCCTGGAGCCTGCTTCAGATTCTGTGTCTCCCTCTCTCTCTTCCCCTCTCCTGCTCACACTCTGTCTCTCTCTCTCAAAAATAAATAAATGTAAAAATAAAATTTCATGAAGCAGGATAAAACTGATTTTCCCCACTTTTTGGAGCAATAATGTAGTGTTTCTCATTCCTAGATGAAGTGATTTCCTCTGAAGATGTTGGCGCTAGCATTTTCAATGGACAGAAGAAGGTGCTGTATTATGCCGATGCCCTTACGGAAATAGCTTTTGTAGTTCCTTCTCTTGTGGAGTCCTTAAGTAAGAACATTTTTTGTTTGTGCTGTTTTAAAATCTATTTTTGTATTTACTGGTTCGTGCAGTATTTTTGCATTGGGGGAGATTCTGAAGTCATCTAAGACATTGTTCAGCTTCTAAGACATGATAGCTTTTAGATTATGCAGAAGTAGAGAATGTTAGCTCCTCTTAACTTTCTTAAGGACACGGGTTAAAGACAGGCGGATTGATCTTCTCATAATAATCTTAAAGTAGAGAAGGAGATCAACTTCCACCCATTTTTGTCCTTCTTTAATCAATACGTAGAAGGCTTGTTTTCCAGTTTATTCATTTCTTTCTCTAATTATGAACGAGTCCCCACCTACTTGCCTATTTCCATGTGACAACTTTATATGGAATGCCAGACAATCCTACAGTTGGAGGGCTCTCGTGATAGCATTTGGCTGATCTGACACCAAGCAGGAGAAACTCCACAGCTTAGAAAAGGTGGCAATTAAGCCTGTTCTTCTTAAGGGTCGGAAGTGATTATTACTTCTCAGTCTGAACCCATAATCTTATCTTGCCTAGGACCTTTGCTTCTTATAAATTAAGCCCACCTCTTTGTGCCTGACCAGGCAGTAGGTGGAAAACTTCACCTTCCTCATTGGGACCATCTGTTGGATGGGCTGCTACACATCATACTTTCATGGTCTCATCTCCAGGCTAATGACTTTGCTTGTGCCCTGCTCTGGCAGCCTCCTGACCTTTGTACTTGGACCCTTGATTTCCACCCCCTCGCCCCCATCTTATATTCTGGGGCCAGTTTTGTCCCTGGTAAGGGGGGCCTTCCATGGTCTAGGTCAGTATCCTAGCAGCTGTTTGCCTTCATGTCAAGGCTCTTATCTACCCTGATTTCAGATGCCAGGCCCCATCTGTCCTGTGGGGGTTGAGCCCTCCCTAGTGGTGTCTCTAGCCCAGCCTGTTTGCACCGACGCAGCTCGACCCTTGTCTTTGCACTTTAGTTGCCACAGTTGGGTCTTCACTTGTGTCATGAAACATCCCATGTGCCACCTGTGCCCCTGCTCCAACTCAGCCTCGTCGTGTTTCTGGAGACTTGTCTTTTTTTTGTTTTTTTATAACTCTCCGTGTACTTGACTCCAACCAGATAACTTCTTAACCACAGAGACTAGGTCTTTGGAATGTAGCTTTGGAATGCCCCAGTGCTACTTGGTACCATGCTCCATGATCGAATGTATAATCCAGATAATTCAGAGAATAATAGATGGCTTATATTCTATGTCTGAAAAGTCAGAATATTTTCTAGTCTTACCTCAGTTATCCTGTATTGCAGGAACTGGAAAACTATGGCACACAGACCAAAGTCAGAATGCTAAGTACAGTTTTACATTTTTCAAGTGTTCTAAGTAAAATACAACAAATAATATGCAATAGAGACCTACATAGCCAGCACTATGACCCTTTACAGAAGAAGTTTACCAACCCTTTGTCTAGAGGCAATGACTTCTCTTAAGTGACATAGTTAGACATTAGCGTAATTAGTTTACACTTCTCCAAAGAAGTAGATATAATTGATGTTTTTGTTTTTTTTTTTTAACCCCATAGCCGATTCATTGGAAAGTAACATCTCGGACCAAGATAGTGATTCAAATATGGATCTCATGCCTGGGATCCTAAAACAGCCATCCCTGACACTTGAGCTTTTCCCTAATCACACCGACAATCTTAATTCCTCACAGCGGGTAAGTCATTTTATTTAGAGCTCTAAAAATTTGTCATGAAATGGGGGTAATTATAGAATAATTCCTGAAAAGCTGTTAACCGTAACCCAGAGAGCAATTACAGCAGTACTGATTCATTAGTATCTCAATTTTTTAAAAACAAATTCTCACAATTTTCTTTTTTTCAGCTTGCAACAAATATGTCATTCTAAGCTTCTGTTGTTTTCCATCCTTTGGCCATTCTGGTACCATGCTTGGTTCTCTCACCCGTTCCTTCTCAGCCTACGTTTTTATTGGGTCCCTGAAATAACCATTAAAGGTACAGTAGTGGCTATACATTCCATGTCGTTAATCATGCAGCGTTCCACCGGAACAGGTCTGCTACGTACGACTGGTAGCATTTTGGAGATTAGGCCAGTGTCTGAATAGACACACTGATGAGGCACCTAGCTGCCACAGCAAGGGAGCGTTTTACTTTTATACTTTCTTTCTTACCGTATCAGGAGATGTCATGTCTTTATTTTTGTTTTCTCCTCATGTTACCTCTTCATCCTTACTGGAAAGTGGACAAGTAAGGGATAGCAAGAGTATTGGATCATTCCATAAATGTAGAAAGATTGATTTACAACAAATAATAAGAAAGACAAAAGAAGTATACACTTGATTGAGCCATTCTTTGATTTGACAGGATTTTAATTTGGCTCCTTCCTAGTCAAAGTTGTGTTTATAACATAAATACGGTTGACTCTTGAACAACACAGGTCCACTTAGATGTGGAATATTTTTTCCCAGTAAATACAGTGCAGTACTGTAAATGCACTTTCTCTGCATTATTTTATTTTATTTTATGTTATTTTATTTATTTATTTAAGAGAGAGCATGAGCTGGGGAGGAGGAGGGAGGGAGGAAGAGGGGGAGAGAGAGAGAGAGAGAGAGAGAGGTACTCATAAGCTGGCTTCATGCTCAGTGCAGAGTCCAAAACAGGGCTTGATCCCATGACCCTGGGATCATAACCTAAGGTGAAATCAAGAGTTGGATGTTCAATTGACTGAGCTACCCAGGTGCCCCTTCCTTATGATTTTCTTAATAACATTTTATTTTCTTTAGCTTTACAGTGCATAATACATCTAAAATGTAAAATATGTGTTAATCGACTCAGATTAACAAATATAATATTTGTATTATTGGTAAGATTTCTGGTCAATAGGAGGCTATTAGTAGTTAAAATTTTGGAGAATCAAAAGTTACACTAGGATTTTTAACTGCATGGGGGGATCAGCACCCCAACCCCTGCATGGTTCAAGGGTCAACTATATATAGAGAGAGAATACAAGAACACATATGTATTTTCCCTCTCTCTATATAAGAATACATACATACATCTCTATAGAGAGAGAGAAAATACAAGAGAAGTATTCACCTTTAAAATTGATTTAGGAAAAATAGTTGTGTAAGACTCTGAAGTAGACTGATTTTGAAAATCAGGAGTTGCTGTATTTAAAAGGTTTCATAGTATAGTTTGTAGATGAACATGTCTGTGTCAGGTGGTAATGTAGGATTTCAGCCAGATCTGATATTCAGTGATTGGCAGCCCTTGTACTCATTTTCTGAATGCTAGCATAGTTATCCCTTAAAATCCAAAATCTGTAAAGCACCATGTTTTTATTATTTATACTTTGCAGACTACTACTAACCTTAAAAATAGAACTTATTTTACCATGGGGCGCCTGGGTGGCTCAGTCAGTTGAGTGTCCAACTCTTTAATTTCGGCTCAGGTCATGATCCCAGATCATGGGGATTGAGCCCCATGTTGGGCTCCGTGCTGAACATGGAGACTGCTTACGATCCTCTCTCTTCCTCTGCCTCTCTCCCCCACTTATGCTTTCTCTCTCTCTAAAATAAAATTTAAAAAAAAAAAAAAGTAACTTATTTTACCAGCAAAAATGGGTTTACTCGAGAATAGCAGAGAATTGCAATTTGGGACATGCAACCTATGTTTAAAACTATAAGCAAGTCCAGCAACAAAGGAGAGGAACATCATTTTATGGAGGAGGAGGATATTGGGAGGGGTCATTTTGAGTGAAAGTCCATTAGAGAAAAGCAAGAGTTTGGAATGAGAATGACCAAGGTTTTTCATTGGCTGAGTTGCAGGAGTAGTCAATTTCTTGGCAGAAGATTCCATGTACATCTTTTCCAGGTGGGGCCTATAATTGATGATTCTTTCCTGTTGATGATTCTTCTGTTGGAGATCTGTAATTGACAGTTCTAACTATAATTGCTTTTGGGTGGTACAGCTCCCTTTTCTAGCCTCCCTACTCCACTTGAGTGAGGTTTCTCTTAATTACTAAAAAAAGAAAAATCATGCTATCTCAATAGATGCAGAAAATGCAGTTGCCATAAAATTCAGCATTCATTCATGAGAAAAACTTTCAGCAAATTATAAACAGAAGAGACTTCTCTCAGTCTGAGACAGAGCTGTACTGGAAGGAAGTCTATAGCTAACCTTATACTGTACACTATTCTATGACTGCTTTCCCCCCCAATGGAGGACAAAGCAAGGGTGTCTGCTCTCACCACTTCTGTTTAACACAGAGTCCTATACAGGGAAATATGACAAGAAAAAGAAATAAAATCCAAAGGATTGGAAAGAAGAAATAATACTGTCGGTATTTGCAGATGACATATTTGTATATATAGAAACCCTGAGAAATCTTTTTTCTAAAATCTAGATCCACTGAGTGAGTTTATTAAGGTTATAGGAAAAGAGGTCACTGTGTTAGGCAGATGACCCCCAGGGACTCTTGCCCCTGTATGATGTCCTCCCTTTTTGTGGGGGTAGAATCTGTAAATATGAGAAGATATCCTATGACTGTGTTACATTATATAGGAAAAAGGGACTTTGTAGATACAGTTGTTAAGGTTGCTTTGAGCTGATCAAAAGGGAGATTATCCAGGTAGGCCTGACCTAATCACAGGAGCCCTTTAAATCTAGGGCTGGAAGTCAGAGGTACAAAGTTGGTGAGGAGCCATGCTAAGAAAATAGTCTCTGAATGGGGCACGTGTCTGCCACCAGTTTGGGGACGATCTCTTAGCCACAGTCATTTTCTGTGAATGCCACGACAGAAATAAAAATGGAAATAAGAAGCTAGGGGAATTTCCATGGTCTCTGGTCATCTGCTAAAGACAGGTATAGGTATATTTCTGTGCTAACAAAGCAGTTTTATTTTTAAAATTCAACTTAAATACAAGATTCTCCCTTCTGTACACATAGCTTTGGGGCTTTAGCATAAACTCACCCCCGCTGCATGCCCTCAAGGGTGGGGCTCACAGTGCCAGTTTGCTGAAGGGGAACCACATAGTCCCACCAGCCTTTCAGAGAAACTTAAAGCCGATCGGGTGGGCAGGGAAGCCAGAAGCAAGCTGTGCATGATGGCAAAGACATAAGCTACCCTTTTTTTTTTCTTTTTCTGCTGACAGGAAAAAGGCCTTCTGTGGCCTAGATTGCAGTAGGAAAGTTCTGGCCTAGAAATGAGAACTAGAAGTAACTTGCTGGTGGATATTTTAGAGATCAGGATCCCCAAGCAAACCGGTGATGTCACTGTGATGAGGAAAGCATTCTGGTCACTGGCCATAGAGATAGACTCAGATCCTTTGAAGCCCTCATTAAGGCACTGCCCACAAATTTTACTTGTGTCGTTGTAAATTATAGTTGCTCAATTTTCCTTCACTTTTTTCCTTTGAGAATTTAAGACCTTCATTTCTTTGTTCTAGGTTGAGACTTGATAAACAGAGGAACCAAAGAAGAGCATTTTTGCAAATATATGTCACTTTTTCCCCGAAGTGATTTCTCATTACCTGATAATTTACATCACTGGGTAGCTTGATGAATATGTGCTTGGGTAGTTTTATTAAGCCACTTTTTCCCCCCCTTCTCTTTTTCTGCTTCTCTCTACCTCAGCTTAGTCCCAGTTCCAGAATGAAGAAGTTGCCTCAGGGTCGCCCTGTGCCTCCCCTTGGACCTGAGACCAGAGTTTCTGTAGTCTGGGTGGAGCGCTATGATGATATAGGTACTGTGTCAGGACTTTGTCCATAAGCAAAATTATTGTAGAATGACAGTGACTTGCTGAATGTCTGTAGGAAGAGGCAGCACGGGTGTGGTATGGTGGCCGAAGCTGGGGCCCGAGTTCAGCAACCCTGGGTTGGCATCCCGGCTCTGCCCCTCACTCAGTTTCTTTAAGCCTTAGATTACTCATCTGTAAAATGGAGAGATTCATGGCATTTACTTCCTAGTTGTGACGATTTGGTGAGACTAGTGGATATAAAACTTTTAGCTATTCTTGATATCACAGTTAATGGCCTATTGCCAGTTGGTCCCACTGCCTATAGCTCCCAGCCATCCCAGGACCTCCAGAAAGAGGAAGGGGGGACACATCCCTCACCTCTGCATGAACCCTGCTGTCTAGTTCTGGTGTAAAGATGAATTTGTCCTTAGGAATTCTGCTCATGATTTTTGTATAAGCAAGTTAAGAGTATTAGAAATGTATACTTAGCCTAGAATGTCAACTAGCTCAGGGCTTGTGGGAAAGTGTGATAGTTGCTTTTCAACCAAACCCTCAAAGACCACAGGTCATGTTCTATAAAAATTCCGCTTTAGAAGAACTTAGCTAAAATATGTCTTGGGTGTCTTGGGGGAGGTTTTTTTTTTTCTTTCTTTCTTTCTTTTTTTTTTTTTTTTGGTAGGGAAAGTTAGGATTATATATTTTAGGATAGCACAATCCATATATTTATTGCCCACTTGTATAAAGAGATTAAGAAATTAGATTTCATGCTATTTATTTTAGAAATATGAGGGAGATATTAATTGTAATGCTGTTACTTTCTTCCAGAAAACTTTCCCCTTTCAGACCTGCTGACGGAGATCAGTACTGGTGTGGAAACTACTGCAAATAGTAGCACTTCTCTGAGGTACAGTCTTCATTTGCCTGAGGTTCATCAGCATGTCTTTAAGCTCAGAGAAACCTATTTGTTGCAATGTATTGATTGCGATTTCATAAAGAAGACACAAGGAAGCAAAAGGGATGAAGGCAATAAGAAATAAACATAATTAGGGGGAAAAAATCAAAGAAGTTGGTGGATACATGCATAAGGTGATAAATTAGCAGGCATTTTAAAACGGCATAATTCATTGCTCGTTTACATTAATCTGCAGCAAAGAAAAAAATGAACAGCTGGAAGCAGCTAAGTATTAATGAAGCCCATAACAACAGACTAGCAGTGTTAGACAGAGGGAGAATCGGATAAATTGGTTGAAACATTCTGGATAGTAAATGTATCCTAATTAAATGAGCTATTTAATGGAAAAATATTTCTAAGTAAAGTGTAATACTAACTTTATTATAGCGGTAAGATTTCTATTTTAGCTGCTCATGCACAAAAAGGATAAAAAGAAAATAAGATTCCAAGATTAGTAACTATGTATTTGTGTAGGCTTTATCGTTTCAAGGCTTTTTGCTTGCTTGCATTTGATTTAAACAAACACTTTATTTATTTATTTATTTTTATTTATAGTTTATTGTCGAGTTGGTTTCCATATAACACCCAGTGCTCTTCCCCACGAGTGCCCTCCTCCATGACTATCACCCCCCTTCCCTTTCCCCCTCCCCCTTCAGCCCTCAGTTTGTTCTCAGTATTCAAGAGTCTCTCATGATTTGCTTCCCTCCCTCTCCCTAACTCTTTTTCCCCCCTTCCCCTTCCCATGGTCCTCTGTTAGGTTTCCCGTTAGACCTATGAGTGAAATCATATGGTATCTGTCCTTCTCCACCTCACTTACTTCGCTTAGCATGACACCCTCGAGGTCCATCCACTTTGCTACGAATGGCCAGATTTCATTCTTTCTCATTGCCATGTACTATTCCATTAAACAAATACTTTAAAACAACCTATCATCTTTGTTTCACAAATGGAATAAAATAGGTTCATAGAGGTTCTTCCTCAGTATCACACATCCAGTTAATGAAGGAGAAAGTGATCTGAACCCAGACCTCTGACCCCAAATGCTAACCTTATCTGGTACGTCAGAGAGCTACCCTTGATACCAAGCTGCCTGGTCTGTTAATATTGCATGTAAGATGAATTTATTCTAACATCATTAGATTATTGTTACAGAATTGAAGTGAGTAAAGATGATTTATTTTAACATATTTTTAAATTCCCAGAAGAGGACATGTCATTCTTAAAAACTTGTGTTTTTTTATGCTAAAGTATTTTAAAGCAAATTATAGATATTCTGACATTCTAAATATATCAGTCTACATTTCTAAAAAGTAAAAACACTTTTCAAATAAAAGATAACATCACAATACTAAAATTAGTAATAGTCCCTTAATTTTATCTAATAAGCAGCTCATATTGAAATTTCTCCGTTTCCTCTATAATATCCTTTATAGCTGGTTTGTTCAAACCAGAATCCACTCTAGGACCTTGCGTCTGATGTTAATACGCCTTCAGTCTCTTTTACTCCAGGACAGCCCTTTTTTTCCCTCCATGATGCTGACTTGCTGAAGAGACTAGAGTAGTTCATGAAGTGAACTTTTCTAGAACTAGTTTGGAAGAGAACTTTTAAGTGTCTTGTATTGGTGGTGGTGTTACTGATTCAATTTTTTTTTTTTTTAATGTTTACTTTTGAAAGAAGGTAAGCAGGAGAGAGGCAGAGAGAGGAAGAGAGACGATCTGACGCATTCTCTGTGCTGACAGTAGCAAGCCTGATGGAGGACTCGAACTCACAAACTAAGAGATCATGACCTGAGCCGAAGTCGGATGCTCAACCGATTGAGCCACCCAGGCGCCCCTGTTTCAATCTTTTTAGGTCAAAAGTTCTTCTATGACTAGACTGTAAAAATCGTATTTTGTTGGTAGACTGGCAAAATCAACAATTTGTCTTGCTGACAGAATTAACTATAGGATTGACTTTTATATAACATATTGAAAAGTGACTCAATGTTGCTTTGGCCAGAATCACTTTATCTACTTAGAAAGAAAGCTCATTGTATTGAAAACAAAAAACAGAAAGGCCAGCATGTAGCAAATATCACAGAGTAATAACATGGATACCTCTAGATGCAATGACATAACCCCAAACATGATGTGTATCTCTGCATTCTAAAGGTGAAATTGTGACATTAACACCTGTTAACCTACTTGAGGCTTTGAGGGCTCTGGCCCTGCCAAGATACAGCCTTTTATCACCTTTGCTAAGGAGGACACTTGCAGCTGGCCCAGACTAATGGTCCTCCCACCCTCCTCCCCTCACCCCTGAAAAAAAGATCGGAGATCTCCATAATGGGCCTAAACTATATTCCCACTTCTGCTCTGAGATGCCAGCATTGACTGGAGGAGGTCTCTGCACTCTGGCCACCCCTGCTTTTGTTACCTACAGGAGGGAGGAACTACGTGAAAGTCCCACAGCTGGTTGCTAGATTCTTAGCTTCCCAGCAGAGATTTCTCTGCCTTTCCTTCCACCCTGTGTCTCTAGTGGTTTTAAAACACATTTTTTAGTCCCCCCCCTTTTTTTTGTCAGTTTGAAAAGCCCAACCCCAGTAATGGGCATTTAGGGCTAAATGTAGTGGGGGGCAGCAACATGGGCTCCCAGAAGGAGGATCTGAGCAGACTGATACTTTGGCTGTTCTCAGACTGCATCAAACCTGGCATTGGGGTGCCTGGGTGGCTCAGTTGGTTAAGCTTCTCTTGATTTCAACTCAGGTCGTGATCTCATGGTTTGTGAAATCAAGCCCCGCATCAGGCTCTGCACACGTGCGCAGAGACTGCTTGGGATTCTCTCCCCCTCTCTCTGCCCCTCCTTGATCACATGCATGCTCGCTCTCTCTTGCTCTCTCTCTCTCAAAATATATAAACAAACAAAAAAAACCTGGCATCAGGTTTCCTTAATATTCTTATATTACACACGGGGGACTTCAACTTTTATGTGTCTGGAGTAAAAGGAGTTTTCTTTTCTTAAGATCTACAACTCTTGAAAAAGAAGTTCCTGTCATCTTTATCCACCCTTTAAACACTGGATTATTCCGGATAAAAATTCAAGGAGCCACTGGAAAATTTAACATGGTTATCCCTCTTGTGGATGGGATGATTGTCAGCAGGCGAGCACTTGGTAAGGTCTTCACATATGGCTGAAGAGTTAAGGCTTATCTCTTCTATTTATTTATTTAAACATTTTTTATGAACCAAGAAGCAGTAGAAATAAGGAAATGGTGATATTACTTAATCGATCCCTTATGTAGAAAATGTTATGGTTCTTGTAAATAAGAAGTATGTTTTGTCCTGTTTTAACTGTGCTTAATCTACTTAAGTACAAGTAGAACTACAGTTCATAAACTTCCAGTACTGGAAAATGCAGATAGCTGTTTTATAATCCAAGGCAGGAAATGGGTTGTCAGACCAAATTTTTGTTTCTGTTTTCCCTTGTCACTATGTAGCTCTCCTAGCAGTTTTGTCTCTCCAGGGATGGGGAGTTTCACAAATGGAATGAAATAGGTTTGACTTTGCAGAGGGTAGTTCACTTGAATACTGATAATTCACCCAGCTGGCTGGTTATTCATGCTGATTTTAATACCCTCTGTTTTCAAGGTTTTCTGGTGAGGCAGACTGTAATTAATATTTGTAGAAGAAAGAGACTGGAGAGTGACTCCTACAGTCCACCACATGTCCGCCGGAAACAGAAAATCACTGACATTGTCAACAAGTACCGGAACAAGCAGTTGGAGCCAGAGTTTTATACTTCACTTTTCCAGGAGGTTGGACTCAAGAACTGCACTTCTTAGACACTCTCTGTCTAGGACTATTGAACTCCAGTTTGGGGCTATGATATCAGAGCAAAACACTTTGATAGGTGATCACTGTAAAAAGAAAAACAAATCACTCCCCAAGAGCTTACTGTTTAATCACCAGAATAGAAGAAACACATTATAAACCCATTTGATAGAAGACTTCCGGCTTTCTAGTGAAATGGGCACCCAGACACAATCATATTCCTGCTGGTAATGATAATATACATTTTAGCCATAAACTTTCTTTTAAAAGTGACAATTTTAGTTAAATACAAGCCTTTTGAGGAGAAGGGCTTTATGCATCTCAGTTAAACACGTGCATTGGTAGTATCAAATTTGCCAATTAGAAGTTGAAGATAGTTTTATACTTCACTTTTTAGGAGGTTGTGTTCAGAATTAAAATCTGTCTCAGAATCTTCCAGGACATTTAAAGACTCAGTGTTGATGATAGAATGGAGGAGAAGGAAAGAAAGCTCAGCTTTCTGCTCACTCGTAAGTCCATTTGTCGTCCAGCTGCCCCCAGTGACAGAAACAAGCATAAATGTGTTTTGTTTAGATAAGAAGCCTGCCATTAAAATATTTCATGTTTCCTCTCCACATTTCACAAAGTCATCGTCCTCATTATTGTACAGATCTGTCTGAAGGCCTCCGTTTCTGGGCAGCCTAGGAGCAGATCTAAAATGGAGGCATGGCCCTGTCCTTTAACGGGGACACAGGTGGCATTTGTGGGGTTAAGAGTTCTAAGACAGCAATGATGCCTCCACTCTCTCCACTGTTGTGTGACTTGGGGACATAATGACAGGCTAAACGTTCATGATTCTTTGGTAATTTCTTGGTTCAATTTTGAGGAATGTAAATTCGCAACAAGGGTTGAAAATTATTTGGTTTCATCCATTGTCTCTTATTTCAGGACCAAGCAGGAAACTGCAGTAGTTTATGAAGGATTCTAATTTGGGGTTCAGAAAATAGCCTCTCAACGCTACTAATTCAGATCTCTCCCAGAGAGCTGCTGGATTTCATCATAATTGACAAACATAAGTAACCACCCCTTGGGTGGCTGCTGTTAGAAATGGCTGTTGTTGTCATATTTTCTGGACTTTTGCCAGCTGAAGGCACAACAAATCCCTACCCGGGTTTTGGGAATACTTCTGTTACCTCGCTGCTACTTTTCTGCCAGGGATAAATGTTTTGAGGTGGCCAGACCCAGAACATGCTTCCAAGGATTCCTGTTACAGTGCTAGAGTGTACACTGCTCATTTCTCCTATTCCTATGTGCTTTCTTCTTTATTAAGATTATTTTATGTTAAGAAAATAAGTGACATTTAAAGTCCAAAGAGGAGTGATCACATCTGTGTTAGGGGTGGTTTCCCACTTGAACTCTGGTGTCAGTAGACTCTACAGGTCAGGGCTGCGATGGTGTGTTTGGTTTGATGTTTGGGGAGTTAATTAAATGGTGGGGGATAATGGAGGGCCTAATTCCCTGTGATATTTCTGTTCCAAAAGTATGTATTTTGTCATCTGTAAGCAAGAAATGTGGGTATCATAGCAGCTCATGGTTTTAAGTTTGCTGTACCTTTTTCTTCACGTTTGTTTTAAGCTCAGGTAAAGGTTACCTCCTCCTTCTATGACTCAGTTTCCATTCAGGGTATTATATTATTGAATAACTGATTTTCTTTTTAATCTGGGCAATAAATCAGTGTTTCCAGATGGTAGCATGGGGGGTGGGGATGGGCCGTGTATGATAAAGATGAATAAACTCTACCCTAAAAATGCTTATTAACTCAGCAGGTATAGGTAAGGTTTAACAACTTCCATGGAAATTCCAGATTGGCGTTTCAAGGGAAAAATGGGCCCTTTTCCTAGTTGACATGAAGAAGGCCTAAATTGATACGCAACTTGTAACATTCCAGAACTTAAAAATAACTGATGTAGGTGTACTTCCTCAGTGTGATTCTTCAGATAAAACTTTTACCTTTAGTGTAGTTTTACTGTCAGGAAAACATAAGGTGATGTGTGTGTTGGGGGTAGGCTGCCTGATCCTTTAGTTTGCTCTGGTTTCTGGCAACTCTTTGTAATTCTAATGGCTTTGATAAGTGAATAATTGTGTTGAATTTGGTTTGTAGTCTGGAAGACTTTGTGATCTCCCAGGGAAGGAGGGATAGTTTCAGAGCTGTGCAGCCCCCGAAGGCATGAAACCCCATTGTGTACAGCACGAACAAAATACAGGGTACGTATACCTCGTGAGGTGCTCGTTCCTTCTGCTCAAGATAACATTTACCTGGAAAGGGAGTAAGAACCCTTGGAGTCTTTCACTAGTATGGGTTTGAGTTCATGGTGACTAAGTTCACCTAACTGCCTTTGTTAAAAAATTACTTTGAGTTTAATAACGCCAGAGGAGCAGAACTAGTCCTGAGTACTCACCTTCAGGGGTCCACTTGGTAAAGTTGCCAGCATGTATTCATAACCTTCGAAGGGAAGCCAGGGCCACTTTGGTCTGTGGGTTAAACAGTGCAATTGCTGTATTGACAGGTATATGAGGGGGTGGGTGAGTGTGCCATTTGGTGACAAGGAGAACATTACCCAAGGGACAGAGACAGGTAGCCCCTCATAGTCCTTTTTCCCATTTGGGAGATGGGGGCTTTCCTTCTCTTTTCTGGTTGGGAGCACTGATGACCAGAAGCTTTGCCTTTTCTTGTTCAGCCAGCTCCCGCTTTTGTCCCATGCTTCCTCTTAAGACTGCCTCCTACCTAGCACTGGCCTTCTGCAAGGTGGGCTGCCCTGCCATATACTCCCATGCACATTGTCGTCCTCCATTTCCAGGTCCTCTGTTTCAGGGCAGCCCCCTTCTCCTCTGGACTTACTGAAAAGACAAAACAAACAAAAAACAAAAACCTACATCTTTGGCCAATAATGTCCGTTGTCCATGGGTTGTGTGTATGAAGCCTTTATGAATGGTTACTTCCCACATACTCTGGGGAAGCATTTATCAGCCTCCGCAGAGTGATTTTGAGAGAGACAGAGTCTTCAAGAGTATTTATTTCTGTTGGAAGGTGGAACTTTACCCAGAGTGGGAATCAGCCTTGCTCGAAGATACGTGGTAGATGCGACACTCCTGCTAGCAGTGGTTCTCCATTCAGCATTTTAAAACCCATTCAGGTTCTGTCTTCTTAAAAAGAATTGATTTCTGTGTTTACATGAAACAGTAGGTTGAATTTAGATGATCTGTTTTAAGGATTTCCGTGACAGCCTCTTTTCCTGAGATGGAGAGATTGCAGGTAATCCACCCTCGAAATGTGGAATCTAACTGTGGGTTCTCGGTAGCTGAAGAAGCCATGTACTGTATAGTGTTTTTCTCAGAGTATCAACTCACATTCTTCAGATGCTTTTCTTTTTTTAATGGTGAGGGAAAAGGTGTAATTGGGATTCCACAGTGCCTTGCATATAGTAGGCGCCCAATAAATATTTGTTGAAGCAAACCAAGTTTCCCAAGTCCTTGCCTCTTGCAGTGACCAAGAACATCTTTCTCCTCTGAAGGGCTTGGTAGTTGTGGCTAAAAAATAAGCAGTATCATTATTTGCTTGAAATCATATATACAATTTGTATGAATTTCGGTATGTTGCCAAGACATGATCTTTTTCTTATTGTATTTTCTGTAAATATTTCTGGCACTGAACTGTAAAGTAAAGGTGAAATGTAAATATGAAGGTGTACCTGAGTCCCCTCGCCTCCTGTGTTTTCTCTGCATCAGTTAGGGAAGAAGGCCCAGAGGCTTGTTTGTATTTATGCCGATCCTTTGTCCAGAAGAAACCCATGGAATATTGAATGTAATACATTTAGTCGATTAAATTTTAAGGAGATTCTTATCTAATAATCTTCTATGTGCTTTTGGTTACAGGCTGAAGTTTGACTCCTACAATGGGTGTTTCTAATTTACTGTTTCCAGGGCGTGCGTGCTCTGCTTTGGCTGACCGTCATGATTTAGATCTGTGGGTTTTTATTCTGGTTTTGTAGAGCTTCATGGAATACTCAAAATTAGATTAATTCTTAAAAATAATTTTTAATTGAATTTTGCTTAACATACAGTCTTAGTTTCAGGGTATAACATAATGATTTGCTATTTTTATACACTGAATCGATCACCTCGATAGGTGTATAGTTACTGTTTATCACTGCACAGAGTTACCACAGGGCTTGTGCAATGGAAGCACTCCCAACAGAAGCCCACCACCCAGGGGCTGGTGTTCACTGAGGGCCTGATGGCCCTGGTCTCTGGCTGCCGAAAATCTGAGCTCTGCCAGGGCTAGCAGTCAGGAAAGGGAAGAGACGCAGAGGGGGTCATCCCCCCGCCACCCACTGTCCCTGTGAGTAGGGTTGGTTATAGAGGTTCCGATATGCAGCCCGATGAGCACCTTCCTGTCTAGATCCGTGTGGGGTGGTTGTACCACTCGAGGGGCCAATGACGAGAACGGTGTGGGTGCAGGCCTCTGCCAAGAGCCGGCCTTCCAGCCTGGCACTGACGTGATTGGACGTTAACATGCAACCCCCCCAAACTGCTCCTGGAAGCCGGGGCCGGAAGCCGCGTGCCCTGCAGTTGTGTGTCCATGCTTACTCTGCCCGAAGGACTCTGGCCGCTTCTTGGTGGCCAGGGCCCTAAGTGTGTCCTTGGGCTGATCGCACAGTGGTCCTATTTTGGGCTCTGGCAAGAAAATGTGTATTCCAGCCTTTCCCACCAGTGCCGCTCAGCCCTTTCTGACCCCAGCCCCTTCAGGACCCAGTGCCATGAGATTCCCCCCACCCTTACCCCCCAACCTCAGCCCAGACAACTCCTGGTCTTGGCCTCTGGACTCTTGAGTGGCACAGACTGCCAAGGCACTGTCTTTCTTAAACACACATTCTAATGCCATCTGCCCAGGCCTCCTCGTCTGGGGACTCCAGTCATCCCAACAGTGGGCTAAAACTGTCTCTAAACCACTGGCTTCCAAGCTCCAGCTCTCCCCTCCCCTGCCTTGCCACCTGCTCCCTGTTTTTCTGTGGCTGGCGCCACTTGCCTTTCTCCCAGAGCTGGTGTCTTCCTCTTAACGGACGTCCTTCTGCCCCAGGTCTACCACCCATGTCTTGCATCTGCTCTCCCAGCCTGGAACTGGGTCTGCCTGACTCTTCAGCCCATGCTCCATGAGTTGCGGGGATGCCAGAATCCGGGCTGCATCAGACTGGTTGCTCCTGAACATGTCGCGTCCTGAGCCTCATCGCGTCCTGAGCCTCACCTGGAGTTTCCGACTCAGAGCAGGGGGAGGGTAGGAATTGGTGTGTCTCCCAGGCACTTTCTGTAGTGACTGGGGCAGCTAGTCCAGGACCCTCTTGGACAGGACAATGCTTGTGCCTCCCTCCCCTCCACAGGCAGCAGCTACTCGCCTGTGAACTTCTCATCCATGTCAGGCTCCCCGTCTGGCCAGAGTCTCCATCCGGTGCAGGGATTTGGGGCCCTGAAGGTCCAGAGCCTCCTTCTGCCACAGGGCCTTGCACATGGAGGTGTACGAACTACTTCATGAATGAATGACAGAGGAGGTGGGGAGAGAGAAGAATGGCTTTTGAGTCTTCTCTCCATCTGGGACACAAAGGAGCAAGGCTGATGCCTTAGAAGCCCCTCGCTGAAAACAAGGAGAGGTGCAGAAGCTTCCAGATGAAATAGTCATTTATTGAGGGCCTAGCGTGTGTTAGAAAGTTTTTAAATGGCAGCCCAGTGACGCATGCTGGCCCAGCAGACTGTTTTTGTTTAGCCAATGGTGTTTTAATGATGCAACATTTTTAAATTGGGAGAGTTCACAGAAAAATGCAAATTTGGGGGGCTCTCTTGGAAAAGGAGATGTGGTGATACTAGACCTGCCACTCCCGCCCAGCACTCACTGCCTGAAGCGGTGACAGCCGTCTGCTTTAGATGCACCGCATTCCATGCAGTCTGCCACAGCCCCTGCCTCTGTCACCAGGTGCCGATGTGGGCACCTGTCGCCTAGAACGACAGAACCTGGGATCCGGCTGGTTCCTGAGGGAATCTGTGACTTCAAAAAACAGGCATACTCCTTGAGGGCGATCCTTGTCCCATTATTTATTCCTACTTTTAGCTGCTCAGTGAGGTAAGAATTATTCTGTCTTACAAGAGGACCCAAGGAGGTGTCCCCTGAACCCCTAGCAACTTAGCAGGGATTCAAACCGCGCCGGCCTGCCTAGAAGCCTGGGCTTTTCTTTTTAGCCAAACTGTCTCCACTGCCACTGATTGCCACCCCACAGTCCCAAAGCACTAGTCCAGAACAGCTCTCCCTTTGTCTGAAGGACACCGTGACTTCCTTGTTACGTCACCCACTCCGTCACAATTGGGCTGAGAGCAGAGTGTGACCCAGCCCACCAGGTCCCCAGGGCAGCCCTGCCAGCCCAGCACAGGCAGGCCCGGCTTAACCACACATGCACCATGGAGTACCTGCTGGTGCTGCTGGTGGACGACCCTGCGTTTTCTTTCCTGGTGCTCTGGCTCTGCCTGCCTGTGGGCTTGCTGTTGGCCTTGCTGATCGTCTGGCTATGCTTCTTACTTAGCCAAGGTGAGCTGCTCTGCCGGACCCTAATCCTGGAGCCTGGCAGGGGGTCCTGAAGCAAGGAGACAGGTTTCCTTCATGCGCTTTGACCGCTGGGCTGGCTGAGATAAGCAGTTGCCTGTAGGGGAAAGGATTAATTGAGTACTTTCATTTCTTAACCTAGAGGCCAAGAGTGAGTCCCCAAGTTTGGGAAGCAGTATGTGCGTGTGCACACCTGTGTCCCTTCGGGGCTACTGCTAGCACAGAAGGTTTTTGGTACAAATCAGAAAGAGGTGGCCCCTCTGGGCAGGTGAAGTAGTAAAAGAGGCCCTGTCCTGTGAATATACCCGGGGCACAAGGCTGGGGGAAGATTTCAGCTCCTCCCGCTCCCTCAGCTGGGTGCTTTTGTGCAGTAAACAACTTACACAACGGAATATGGCAGCCCTGGGCCTTTATCAGATGCCCAGAGACCACTCACCCTGCTTTCTGCCCAAACCGTACCTCAGGGAGGATCTGGGTTCTCTGGGACGCAAGATCACGGAGGCTGACACTGCCCTGAGCTCAACATGCCACCAAGAGGAGCAGGAGGCAGGGTGAAGTTGGCCATGAGGGAAGTTGGGGGCCAGTGGCAGGGGTGACCCTCTGCTCCTGAGGTATCCTATCTCCCTGGGCACTCCCTTCAACAGAGAGCCTCTTCCTAGTGAACGCTTGACCTCCCACCTCCTCCTCAGCTCCATGACCTTTGGCCAGCTGGATGGGGAGGGTGCTGACGTGCTGCCAGCCGCGGCCAGACGGTGTTGAAACAGGGTACGCATTTCACCCCCAAACCCACCCCATGCTTTCAGATGTGGGGTGCTGGCAGTGGCATAATTATTGGGAGTTCCTGGCGAGAGCGTCCAGAAAATGTCTATTTAAAATACGTTCTCATATCCCCAGGGTGAGCTGCAGCCCTCCCTGAGGGACAGAACCCAGGCAGCGGTGGTGGCTGGAGGGAGTCAGAGCACTTGTCTGTGTGACTATAAATGCTGTCTCTCCGGAGTCTAGGAAACGTGGGCTCAGATTTTAGCCTTGCCCCTTAATAGTTCATAATAATTGCCAACCTTTTTTCTACACGGTGCAAAGGCTTGTGTTAAACACTGATGTGCATAATTTCATTTAATCCTCAGAATAACCCTGCGAAGTAATTCTTACCATACAATTGAGGAAACCGAGGCTTGGGGAGAGAAGCAACATGCCCAGGTCACACACCTACGAAGTACTTAGGAGTGCCGGTTATCTGGTGTCACATCATGGCTCTGCCGCCTACCAGCTCTGTGACTTTGGGCAAGTCCTCTCTGAGCCTTGGGTTTCTCATCGACAGAACGGAGACAATAAGGGTCCCTTCCACTTGGGGCTCTGGAGAGATGTATGTCAAGGGTAGGGTATCCAGTTCATGTACACATGTGGCACATAGTAGGTGCTCATAGGCTGAGAAATAACCCAGTCAGTGTTTGCTTTTTGTCAAGGCAGGAGGACATATAGGCATGGCTTTGGATGGCCTCTCTGGAAATGAGGAGACACCTTACTTAAGCTCTAAGGCACTAATCTCCAGCAATTCATTCTCCCGGAAGGCCCTGCTCTAAAACCATCCACAGCCTGCCCTGTCCTCAGACTTCCTCCGACATCTCACACAGCCCCTTGCACTAAGGCCTTTGGTAATTTGCAATGACCAGAATGTGAGGTGAGCCGTCTTCCCTCAGGCTCCCAGTCTTCTTGGAACTCTTAGTGTCACCGCATCGGTTCTGTCCTTGTGCCAGAGTCTGGGCCTGTTAGGAACTGAGGGAGCTGGCTCTCGGGACACCCTGGCCTGTGCTTTTCTATTCTGCTGTGGATCTTTTTATTGGAATCAGTTTGACCTGGAATCCAGTATGAAAAGCAGACAGGACTAGCTCTGCTAGCCCCTCCACACCCCCATCCGGCCTGGCTCAGCAGGGCAGTGCCGGGGCCCAGAAGGCAGACGGTATGAGCAGGGAGTGTCACATGGCCCACGAGGACATGCCTTCTCAAGGAGACAGGGGAGCAAGGTTGGGGAGAAGGGAACTGCCTGGCAAGATTGCCATTGAGGCAAGAAAAGTTGTGGGCGGCTGAGCCCTGGAGAAGCTGGCCAGTGGGGACAACACTAATCCTGGACCATGACATTAAGAGAAAGGATGAAGCCGCATGGTGCCCTTCAAGTCGGAGATGCTCTGCTGAGGACATTTCCTTTGTGATTGGAAAGGAATTTGCAGAAGGAAGAAGAGGAACCTCCAATGAGATGGATTTAAGGCTGAAACATGCCTTTTAAGGGTCCTGCCCATCCTCATGGTGGTCCTTGGAGCAAGGTGTTAAGTTCAAAGCCACCTTTGAATTCCCTGACCTCCAACAAGTACACCTGTTGGAACTGCAGGGAGTCAGTGCCAGGAGGCTGATGTGAGTCCAGCACTACCACTTCCTGGCTGCGAGCCTGGACATTTCACCTTTCCGAGCCTTCCTCATCTGTAAAATACAAATAATGCTAGTAATTGCCTTCAGGAAGTTGTTCACGGGATTAAGTGAGAAAAATGCATGCAAAACACTTAGCACATAGCATGTGCTTATAAAACAATCACTATCTGTAGTGAAGAACAGTCCCTTCAAACCATCACACTGATTTTTAAATCATAACTTCCAACTTTGTTGAATACCTGATTTACACACACATTCTACTTCAGTTAACCCTCATCTTAGAAGAGGCTGTAATATGCCCATTTTACAGATGAGGAAATTGAGACTGCCTTTTCTGTCTCCTGCTTTTGGTCTGCAAGCTGAGGGCCCTCTTCAGCCTCCTTTACTTTTCTGCAACCAGTGAAACATCTTACAAGTACAGTAAGAGAAAGAATCTCCCCCATCTCCTCTCCTTTCTCCTTGACCTCGCCTTCTCAAGATAAGCCTTGTTCACAAGGTCATGCACCTATTTAATTGCACATGTAGGTTTTCCAAAAAATTGGGGAGAGGGCAGGATTGTTACTTGTTTTTCAAAAAACAAAAAGGAGAGGAGCTCCTACTATATACATTTCCATGAAACTTGCTTGTAAAATATCATAGACCTCCTGCAAGTTGAAAGCTACAGATATGCAATTGTCTTAACAGCTTCTGACTTGCTATTGGATAGATGGGCCAGCTCTTTATGCGGTGCAACTGTGCTACACTTCAGTGAACCAGATCTCTCATGATGGACACACACACACACAGTTTCCGTGGTGTTTTATTGCTTGTGCATGCTTCACCACAAAACAGTGCTACAGTGGAAATCCTTGCATGTATACACTCAGATATTTGTTAATAAACAGACTGGTGGACAAATGGATGGATGGGTCAATGGTTGAGTTTGTGTCTCCTCAGTGCCCGCTCTTGGACCACACCCAATACAGGTAGGTCATTTGCTCTCCTCTAGGGCCCTTCCCTATTAGGGAGATACAGCCACCTTCTGAGTCATAGGACAACTTTTTTGGTCCCTGGTCACCTTCAAGGTCCTGAAGTCTTCCTGAGATCTCTGGGCTGTCCCATATGTCATGAGTCTGCCTTGGCCCCTTGGTCTCAGGGATGCCCAGGCCTGGCAGGGGACTCCTTTTGGGTCAGGGGTAGGAGACAGGATGTAACCACCCAAGAGGCCTTGTCTTGTACCTCCACAGATTCAGAGGAAAATGACTCAGATTTATGCTTTGACTGGGAGCCCTCGAGGCTTATGGTTTGCTGGGAGGGGACACTCAATAGCCAAGAGGAGGAGAAGCCCTGCGGTGAGCCTTTTCAGCCAGGTGAGACCTTTCTGGAGGCTGATGGGGGCAGGGGAGGCAGGTAGGGGGAGCTTCAGTCCTACCCAAAGCCTAGGGCTGCTGCTGTATTGGAGGTCTGTTCCCTCCACCATGCTGGAGAGCTTGTTGTCTCCGCCATGTTGGGGAACACTCTGCCTCATTCTCTTGGAGACCTGGTTTTGCCATGTTGGAGGACCAGCCTCCTCTGCCATGAAGAGTTCCTTTACAAAGATCCCCTACCCTTTACCTGTGTGACCTCACCTCCCACCTCCCTCATTAGGGTCTTTGCACTGGCTATTCCTTCTGCCTGGAACTCTTCTCCCTCACATCCCCTTGGTGCACTCCCTCATCTCTGAGGTTGAGCTCAAATGTCCCCCTTAGTCTGCTCTAGATTGTCTTCTGTGATAGCACTTATCACCTTCTGACATGCTCAATGATTGATGCATCCAAATCCAGAGCACTCCCAGCAGTGCCTGACACACAGTGGGGGATGACACATTTTCATGGCTAGAATGGGAGTCTTGGTTCCCTTGGCTACCCAACAAAGCAAAACACAGCACCTGCTCTTCTGCCAGCCTCTCTCCATTTCCATGGACAGCATCTCCACTGATTGGTCTCATTCCTTGAACCATAAACGCAGGGGTCAGCCTTTACACCTTCTCTTCTTTTCACCCCACATCCAGTCCATCAGTAAGTCCTAAACTCTGTCTCTCATGCATCCACTTGTCTCTGTTCCCACAGCCACCATGGCCTACCCTATTCCCAAGTCAGCTGATGCAGCATGTCACTAATCCCCCCTGTGCCCACTGTGGGTCACAATGTGGAGCCCCTGCCTGTCTGAGTAGAGAAAGGAGGTGGGGTTACTCCAGTTACACTGATTCTTAACTTTTGTGTGTTATGACCTTGAGCGTTGAGCGTGCTTTCCCTAGAAACACATACACATGTGCATGCGCTCAACATTTTTGTGTTAAGGGCCAGCTTCATGGGTGATAACCTGTGTAATCCCATGAAGTCCCATGATCAGAAGAGCCTCATGCTTGGTTTAATGTTCTGCTGTTACTTGTCTTAAAATTCTTAATTTTTGAATGAGGGGCCCCACATGTTCATTTTTTAGTGGGCTCACAAATAATGTAGCCTGTCCTGTTTGCGTATGATTAGTGGGGTAAGAAAAGATTTTTTGCATTCTGCTCAAGAATCCTGTCCCATTTATATAGAGCCCACCTCATTGTGTATCTGTTCCTCTCTCTTTCATTTCATTGTCATCCCTAGACCCAACGTTCCATGTTTTTCCAGCCTGGTTTTCCTGGAGTCAGCAGGGTGGTCAGTGGCCAAGGTGGATGGGAGAAACCCACCGGGAAGGGAAGAAGACTGGCAAGGGAGGTTCTTCCCTGGGATCCCCGACTCATCTCCACCAGTGGACACACAAAAGCCACCAAAGGACCCAGCTCTTCGTCCACTACAGACGACCTCCCAGCATCCCCGGGGAGGAGCCCCAGTCTGTGAAGATGGCATAAACAGGCACAAAGGGAGAAGTTGGCCAACTGAATCAGAGGCGGTCCTAGGACAGGGCTGGGCCAGAAGGTGTAGGTCCGTATTAAAGAGACAAGGAGGCTCCTGTGCTTAGGAGACCCTAACAAACCTGCGGGGCCTGGCCACATCCATTCATTTACCAAGCTGTGGGGCCTGGGTCTAACCCCCGGCACTGACTTAAACTGCCCTTGATCATCTTCAGGACTCCCTGACTCTCTCCCATCTGGTCAAAGGACTGGGGGAATCTTGCTCTCAACTTCCTTTCTCCAATTTCAAACTCACTCCTTAATTAGCCTTTAGGTTGATTTTAATAACAAATACTCATTTTATAAATATCTACAGAGTGTTTACCATATGCCTAGTTATGATAAAAATAGCTCACATTTCATAAGCACTTACTGTGTACTGTGCTTTTCCAGGTGTTCATAACAGAGTTTTTAACTCTGACAACAATTTTATGAGATAGGGTGGTTAGTTATCCCTATTTTACAGATGGGGAAAATGAGGCAAGAATGGCCAAGTAATTTGCTCAGAATCACACTGGTGGAGTTGGGGTTTGAGCCTAGGTCCTGATCCCAGGGCCTGGTGGATCCAATGTGCCAATTCTCCATGTTGGAGTGTGGGGGGAGATGGTACAGAGGCACAGTGTTCTGTCGTTTGAAGAAATCCCCTGACCTCACACCCTCACTGGCTGCCCAGAGGCAGCAGAGTTGGTGGCAGAAGGGGACAGGCCCTCCAGGTGTCCCCTCCTCTGCCCCTGCACATCCCACCAGTCACAAGAAGACTCTTAAACTACCCAGAGGAGAGAGAAAGGAGCCTGAATTATTAGCTCATCTAAAGTTTGGTCTCCCCAGTTCTGCTTTTTCTGCCCTGTCAGAAGGATCCATCCAAAGCACAAATTGGAACAAACCCTTCCCCCCTGCTTAAAGCCCTCTATGGCTCCCTATTGTCCTAGGGCTAAAGTCTGAGTTCCTTGTGTGGTGTAGAGAGCTGCCCTTTGGGAGGTGAGCCCCACCAAATTTGCTGGACAAGGTTTCTGTTCTTACCAATAAGGCTTCAGTAAACACCCTTGAACTCTTAAAGTGTGCTTCTAGCTAGAGGATAAATTCCAGGAGGAGAAATTATTGAACTTAAGATTTATGCTTTCATATTTTGCAGCTTTTGCTGAGTTGCCCCCACCATATGGTAACCCCGAGGGTGTACGTTAAAGTGCCTGTTTCCCCCAGGCCTTGGCCCTACTGTACATGTAGGGCCAATCCTACACATTCTCTCTCTATATATATTCTCCCCCAACCCCTTACCCCGCCCCCCATCCCCACACACATACCTCTTCCTCCACACCTGCTTTGTTCTCGCAGATGAGATTTTGGCAACTCATGTTTTCCTGGGAGCTTTCCTGACCTTGAATAAACACTTTTAGTAACAAGCATCCCCTATGGCTGAAGCTTTTCTCAGGCTCTGTCTGGCATTTTCTCCAACTGCTGCTCCATGGAGTCCCATGCACTGCTTAGTCGCCTCTGCCCCCTGTGCTGCAGAGAGAAACCAGGCAAGCCACCAAGCCCCACTGTCCCACCCCCAGCCACTCTGGAGGAACCAGAAGATCCTCCTGGGGGCCGTTCAGCCTTTGAGGGACAGTGAACAGTGCCCAGCACTGCAGGGAGGACATCTGGCCACAGTCCTGGGAGCACCTGGAGCAGAAGGCAGGGGAGACAGCTCCTTGGGGCCCCTGGCAGGTAAGCAGCTCTTCATAGTAGCTGGTGGGGACTGTGGGAAGATACCCTCCCTGCTCCGGGTGGGAGGCTGAGACCCTCGGGCCTCTGACGGTATGGAGTAAGGCCCCCTTTTTAGTATTTTGTTCGAGAAGGCAGATTGTGTATGTGTGTGTGTGTGTCTGTGGGGTAAACACACCCTGTGATCCTCTAATAATAGGCTCCCCAAGAGACGTCATTGCTCAGCCACGGCTGAGTGCCCGCTGCTCTGTGCCTACCCCCATGCTGAGTGCTTCCCCGTGAGTTGTCTTTTTTGATCTTCACAACAACCCTGTGGGTCATAATTCCATTTTCGGATAAGGAATCTGAGGGTCAGAGAGGTTAAGCAACATACCCAAAGTCACACAGCCTGGAAGTGGCCCATTTTTCTGACTCTTAACTGAGATATATTTTTCAAGATCCACCATGATATCCGGGCTCTTCCTATGCGTGATGCAGCTTAATGTTGTGCTGTTGATGTTTGTAAGAAGCACAGTAAACTCAGAACAGCAAGTGGACGTGCCTCTCTCTCTGGACCCCCTTGTCATGATAGGTCTCTCAGCCATGCCCTTATTTTCCACCTCTAAAGAGAAGGTCTGGTACACTGAGTGCAGGCCCCTCCCTCATCCGTCTCCGAGGCCAGTCTTCTCTGTAGTAGTTTCCTGTGGCTGCCACAACAGAGTGTCACAAACTGGGTGGCTTCAAACAACAGAAACTTATTGTTTCACAGTCTGGAGGCCAGGAGTCCTGAAGGTGCTGGCGGGACATGCTCCCTTTGAACCTGCAGGAAGGACCTTTCCCACGCCTTCCAGCGTCTGGCAGCTCCAGATGTCCCCTGGCTTGTGGCCGCCTTACTCCAGTCTCTGCCTCCATCTCCACGTGGCCTTTCTCCCTGTGTGTCTTCACATTGTCTTCCCTCTGTGTGTCTGTCTGTGTCCACATTTCCGCTTTTTATAAGGACACCCGTTCATTGGTGAGGGCTTACCCTAATGACGGCATTTTAATTTGATTACCTCTATAGAGACCTTCTTTCCAAAAAAGGTCATATTCTGAGATCCTGGGGGTTAGGACATCCGTGTATATTTTTAACGGGACACAATAATCCCTAGCACCCTCTTCTGTGAGGATTGAATCTGGTCATACATGTAAAGCTCTGAGCACAATACTCAGCTGACACTTGGTAAACGCTCCTGAAATTGCTGCCAAAAGAAAAAAGTTGAGCACCTGGAAGTTAGGTGCTTGGTGTACATCATGTGCCAGTTACATTTTGGGTTCTTGACATGTATTGTCCCACTGAATCTTCACAACCACCCTTTGAGACAGGGAAGACTTTCATTTAAATTTTTTTAAAACATTTATTTCTGAGAGAAAGAGGCAGAGAAACAGAGAGAGCATGAGCAGGGAGGGTCAGAGAGAGAGGGAGACACAGAATCTGAAGCAGGCTCCAGGCTCCGAGCTGTCAGCACAGAGCCCGATGCGGGGCTCGAACTCACGAACCGTGAGATCATGACCTGGGTGAAGTCAGACGCTCAACCAACTGAGCCACCCAGGCGCCCCAAGACTTTCATTTAAATGATAAGGAAGCTGTGACTCAGAGAAGTTAAGGCCTTTGTCTGAAGTCATACAGCTTAAGGGGCAGATCTGAGGATCAACCCCGGGCCTATGTGGCTCCATCTATCACACTGGGGAGGACGCCTGTGTGGAGGGGAGCAGGAGATACTCAGGCGGTGGGGGGGAAGCAGGGAGGAAATGCTGAGCACGGAGCACACAACCCTGGGAAACTCTGGGTCTGAAGGGCGTGGAACGCCTCTCAACAACACTGAGTGAGTGGGCTGGATCACAGGCTCCCCTGGGGAGGTGCTGGCAGGGGCCAGGATCTGAGTCACTGCATGGCGACCTAACACGCCTGACCAATACTCCAGGGCTGGGACCAGACCCAACTGGGGCTGAGAGATGTCGCCCGGAGTGTGGGCGCATGTCACCCTATTCTGAGTACACACAGTTCTCCAGGAAGCTGAGGGGTAGTACTTCCTTTCAGAAACTTGAAAGTGCAGTTTACTCAAGATTCAGGATGGTCTCTCCTCCTCCTTGCATTCTCTCTAGGGATTCCCTACACGTAAGCAGAGTGATAACAAATTAGGTTTTCTGTTCTAAACTTCTGAACCACAAGTTCATTTACTTAGGTACTCACTTGTTTACTCATTCAAACATTTTTTTATTCCTTCCGTCATTTGGTTTTCCACCCATTCACCTTATGGCTCATTGATTTATTCATGCTCTCACACATTCATATATATACACAGCTATCCGTTCATCATCCATCCATCCATCCATCCATCCAACACTTATTAAACACTTAGCCTCCCCTCCCACCCAGTCCTGCCTTTTTCACACCCTCAACACAATCCTGCTTGCTTACTTCCCTGCTTCCTGGCAGATATTACCATCCCCATTTCACAGAGGAGGAAATCAAGATTTAGAAAAGGTGAGTGACCTAAAGGCACAGAGGGAGGGGCCAGGCCAGGGTGAAGATCCCTGAGTCATGGTTGCTTTTTTCTAGCCACATTAGCCAGGTACTTTATTAACTCAGTGTGACTTACAATTGGATGGGTCGTTTGTGTGTGTTTGTGTGTGTGTGTGTGTGTCTGCCTGTAGGTGGCCCCAGGGTCATATCACATACCATACAGCCATTCCTCCCACGATGGCCACGTCTGAGGATCCACTCGTGGCCTCTGTCCCTCCTTTGTCTTCACCCCAGCTTCTTTCCAGCCCCTGGATTTTCCACTTGGCCAAGGGAAGTCTGGCATTTCCCTGACAGTGAGCACCTATTGCTCCCTGGGGGCCCCATGGGGGTTCATCTCAATCCATCTTGCTCTGATACATCACTATCCATTGCTAATTATGAGCCAGAAGGAATCTTCAAAAGAGAGCAGCTAGTAAGTAGCAGAGCTGGGGCTGAGACCAGGCCGGTGGTATTCCCGCCCCAACCACCTGTTGCGTCTGGCCAATGGGGAGGAAAAAAAAGAGAAGGAAAAGTCACAATTAGGAAACAGAAGTTACAGGGGCACCTGGGTGGCTCAGTCGGTTAAGCGGCCGACTTCAGCTCAGGTCATGATCTCACAGTTCATGGGTTCGAGCCCCACGTCAGGTTCTGTGCTGACAGCTCAGAGCCTGGAGTCTGCTTCTGATTCTGTGTCTCCCTCTCTCTGACCCTCCCCTGCTCATGCTCTGTGTCTCTCTCTCTCAAAAAAAAAAAAAAAAAAGTTACAGAAAGGGCTTATTGCATAGTGGTTGAGAACATGGGCTGTGAAGCTGGGCTCCTGAGGGCAAAGTCCAGTCCTATCATTTACGAGCCAGGTAATGATGGACAAGTTAATTTCTGTGTACCTCTGTTTTTTCTCCTCATCTGTAAAATGGGGTACTACTACTAATAGGCACTTGTGGTAATTACATGAATTAATCCATGTAAAATGGTGGTCCTTAACAGGAGCAATTTTGTCCCGCAGATGTCTGGCAAGGTCTGGAGACATTTATGGTTGTCACAACTGAGGGGGGTGCTTTTGGCATCTGGTGGGTGGAGGCCAGGGCGGGGGCTGAGGACCCTGCGGCAGCATTCGTGTGCTGCACATGTCCAGGGCCTGTGACTCCAGGTCCTGCGTTGGGTTCACTCTGTCACTGTGGCCGCACGGCCTGTGCTTGTGACCAAAGCTTCTCCTTAACTTCCTGTAGCCTCTGATGTTCCTAATGAGGAGAGTGGCAATGCTGTAAATAAAAATGATAATTAGTGCAATGGTTCCTATTTCCTGTGCACATACGATAGGACAGCTACTCTGCCTGGCTTCTTATTTACATGTCTTATGATGCCCACAGTGACAGTAGCTGTGATTAGTCCCACTCTGCAGGGGAAACAGAGGCTCAGGGAAGTGAAGCGTCTCACATGGGACACAAGGTGTGCCTCTAACGCTGGATGTGGTGCATACATCAGTAACACTGCCCTTTTCTGTCACCTGCCAGGATCTCGTCAGAGTCAGGGAGGTGGCAGCCAGGGCAGGAGCTCTGAGAGGAACAAAAGGCTGCCCAAGTGCCCAAGGGCCCACCTGCCACTTAGTGAGAAGCCCCACCCAGGCCAGCCACGCCTCCCCTGGCACATCCCTATGTGATTGGTCCCTCCCACACACGGCCTTTGTGAGCTCGTCGTCCCCCCCATCATCTGATCCTTGGGGTCTGCAGTGCCCCCACCGGCAAGGGTCTTCTCAAGATCATCTTGCAAACCCCATCCCTACTGCTGGTTTCCCACTTCACGGTTTTGGAAACTGAGGCTCAGAGAGAGAAAGGGACCCATCCATGGTCACACAGAGAGTGAGTAGGGGGCAGGGACCAGAGCTGAGGACTTCCAGGTTGCTGCCTCCTCCCAGAGGTCACCTGGAAGGACAACAAGTTGATGTGTGAGGGGGAGGCTTTGGTTTTTTGTTTTTGTTTTTGTTTGGCTCTGTCAGCACAGAGCCCGAGGCGGGGGTTGGACTCAGGAACCAACAGATCAGGACCTGAACCGAAGTCAGACACTTAACTGACTGAGCCATCCAGGCACCCCAAGGGGTAGGCTTTGCTTTCCAGAGAGCTCTGAGCATCTGTGAGCACTGCCCGGGGCATCTGACCCGATGTATGTTTTGTCCACAGGCTCGGCTTGTAAGCCTCTGGCCCCAGGCTGCAGGACAGGAGCTAGAAGCAGCTTATCGGCTGGGCAGCTTCGGGTAAGTCACTTGTCCTCTCTGAATGTCAGGTGGGAAGTGCCCAGAAGCAGCTTGTATTTATTGAACTGACATTTATTGAGAACTTCTTGTTCCAGCCACATATGTACATCAGCTTTCCAGTAACTAGTTCTAGCAGGAGCTCAATAAACATTTGCGGACTGACTGGAGTAGCTCTTAAACCACACTAGGTGGTCTCCACGTGAAGATGAGGAAGCTGAGGCTTACCAGGTTCACAGGCTTCCCAAGTTCACTTCACTAAAAATGACAGATCTAGGGCACCTGGTGGCTCAATCGGTTGAGCGTCTGACTTCAGCTCAGGGCATGATCTCACGGTTCATGGGTTCGAGCCCCGCGTCAGGCTCTGTGCTGACAGCTCAGAGCCTGGAGTCTGCTTCGGATTCTGTGTCTCCCTCTCTCTCTGCCCCTCCCCTGCTCATGCTCTCTTTCTCTCTCTCTCTCAAAAATAAATAAACATTAACAACTTAAAAAAAATGGCAGATCTAGGATTCAAAGTCAGATCTGCCTGACACCTGAGCCGAAGTTTGGATCTGGTTATCTATTGCTTAGTGGGTGTGTAGTAAGTGCTCAGTAAATGCCTTAAAAACAAAATTAAAGCTAGAGACAATTAATCATGCTGTACGCTTAGGATCTGTGCACTTTTCTGCATACACTATACATCAATGAAGCATTGAAAACAAAACCAAAAAAATTGTATTTGTGAAGCTCGGAATGAAGTTTGTGGATGCTCTGAGCGCCCATTGTTCTGCTGAACCGAAGACTTGTAGCCTGCACTGCACATCATCATCTTGTAACAAGGACACCTTTAGAATGTTGGGGTTTTATTTCATGTCTCTTCTTTCCTGTGCCCCATCTGACCTCCTTAGAAAGTTCACGAAAAGGAACGATTGCCCGTATCTCACTGCTTAGCTGTCACAACGGGAACACAGCTGACTTCTGTTTGCATTTAGCCACTGCCGTTTTCAAATTGTCACGAAAACACACAGATGCTGGGAATTTTCAAGTGAATCGAAAAACAACTACAGAAACCAAACTGTGTGCCAGCATGGGGGACCAAAGAGACTCGCAGGAGGGGCGCTGACTAGCAGCTTTTGCAAAAAGCATAAATAGAGCAGAACGGCCAATTTTATAATTAACTGGGAATTGGTCTCCAGTTAAGCTTCTGCTCAGTGAAAATGGCCAGGCCGTTACCTGGGGAGAGCTGGTGCCCTGCCTCTTCCTTTGGGCCTTGGCGGACCTGAGATTTCTCTGCTTTACCACATTTGAGTATGTTTGGGGATGCGAATGTTTATCACTTGGAGTTGAGCTTAGGGTGTGGGCAGGACACTCGGAAGAAAGGCAAAAGCCAGGGCCTTACCATGGGTAAGGACAGGCCATGTGCCAAATGAACATAGAGGCCCTTGTTCAAATGTTATTAAGAATTTCATGATGATGATTAAACCAAGTAGGAGGCCCTTCTAAGCATCGATGATGCTAAGGTGGGGGGACATTGATGGGTAGGATCTCAAGTTGTGGGTGAGTCACCGCCTCAGGGGCTCCAGGGCAGCGGACCTCACAAGAGGGAGACCAAGGGAGGCAGCAGCAACAAAATCAGCACCTGTTCCTGGGCTGTAACGACAACAGACAAATCCAGTAGAACAATCAATCCCTTTTGGAAGGCAATCTGGCAGAAAGTGTCACATTTTCACAAACCTTTTGCTTCTGCAAATCCACTCCTAGCACTCTGTTCTACCGTTACCTCTGCTCAAGGGAACACGATCATAAATAGGGTGCTTATCGTCATGTTACTTGTGACACTGACAGATGGAAAGAGCCCAAGCATCTGTCACGGGGGACAGATTAAAAACCATGCTACCTCCCCAGCGAGGATCTTTCGAGAAAAATGTGCTGCCTAAGTGACCCTCTTGCGACTCAAACTGCTTCATGACAACACCTAGGACTCAGTTTTTAAACTTTCTATTTATTGCTGAGTGTGGGATCCACTTTGTTCTAAGCTTGGATCCCCACTGTGTACCCGCCAATTCCTTGAGGCCACTCACTTTACCTCCACGTCTAGAGCCGGTTGTCTCTATCCCAGAACTCCCAGCAAGAGTCCCGCGTGTTACCTTCCTTGAATCAATTCCTGCGGCTTGATGAAGGCACACAATGCTTCTTTTCTTTTCCGGCTTTTTACTGTTTGTTTTTTGGAGAGCTCATCCATGGATGGCTTTTGGATGGAGGTGGAGTGGATCCAACAGACGGATGAGCTGCAGGAAGAGGATGGCAGTGGGGGGTAAAGAGCGGCTCCCACAGGGTGACGAACCTACTGGGTGCTGGGGGGACCGCCTACGGGGGTAGACGTGGCAGGGACCAGCCAGGAACCAGAACAGGAAGGGGCTTTCCCTTGCAGCTGGACTGGTGCAGTAGCCTCTTCCCTGGTTTCCCTGCCCTGCCCTTGACCCAAGCTGTCTTATCTCCATCTTTTTCATACAACAGTCAAGATGGTCTTTTTATGTCATCAAATTAGATTATTCTCTCCTTAGATTAAGTCATTTAGCAAATATTGATGAATGCCTATTACATGCCAGGTACTGGTATAGTCACTGGGGATACAGCAGTGAACACAAAGCAAAGTCTGTCCCTTTGTGGAGTTAACATTCAAATGGAATTCTAAGTGCTCTGCTTAAAATTTAGATGTCTCCCCATCTCTCTCAGTGACAGACAACCATGGGTCCCTGTTATCTCTTACTGCATAAGCACCCCAGACTTAGCAGTGTAAAGCAGCAGTCACTGTCATGACGATGATGATGGTGATGATGGTGATGATTATGATGATGATGGTAATGATGGTGATGATGGTGATGATTATGATGATGATGGTGATGATGGTGGTAATGGTGATGATGGTGATGATGAAGATGATGATGATGGTGGTGGTGGTGGTGATGGTGGTGATGATGATGATCATGGTAATGATGATAATGATGGTGGTGATGGTGATGATGATGGTGATGATGATGATGGTGATGATGATGGTGATGGTGGTGATGACGATGATGGTGATGATGATGGTGGTGATGATGATGGTGTTGATAATGATGGTAATGATGATGATGACAAAGATGTCTAACTGCTCTGGGGGTTGACAGAGCTCAGTGAAGCAATTATACCTACAACGTAAGCTCCACAAAACCAGGGTACATTGTCCTTCATTTTCACCACTGCATCCTCAGTGCCAAGCACATTCTCGTACTCCATGCTTACTTGTTCAGTGAATGAGGGAATTGAAAGAGCATCCGCATGAAGATGCTTGGGTGGCTCAGTCAGTTGAGCATCCGACTTCAGTTCAGGTCATGATCTTAGAGCTCATGAGCTCGAGCCCCGCATCGGGCTCAGGGCTGACAGCTCAGAGTCTGGAGCTTGCTTGAGATTCTGTGTCCCCCTATCTCTGCCCTCCCCCACTCACATTCTGTGTATGTCTCTCTCTCAAAAATAATAAACATTAAAAAAAATTACAAAAAGAGAAGGAGCACATGGAAACCTCCTTGGTTTGGCACATATCTCAGCCCATGATTTCCAAAACATGTGATTGTATGGGCCACACTGATCCCCCAAGGGCCTGATGGTCTGCCGCAGCATCACAAGAGCAGAGCACACATATGGGCATGGAGGAAGTGGGACAGGCCCCTACTACAGGGAATCAGCCTGCCACCATGACCTGACCAGCAATCATTTCAAACAAAACAGAGAGCTTGGGGCCGGGGAGGATAAAGGAGAAATCTGTGTGAACAACTAAATAAAACACGAGTTATTTTAGATCCACAGGGCAGCAGGAGCCTCTGGGCTGCATGGGACCAAGAATGTTAATGTAGTCATTGTTTCTCATTAGCTTCTACTTAACGACATGTGTTGGTGGATACTCCATTTAATGGTTGGAATACTGACTTTCTGTTGTTGTTTTGTTGTTGGTTTTGGTTTTTTTGAAATAGGCTCCACACCCACAGCAGAGCCCAATGCAGGGCTTGAACTCAGGACTCTGAGATCAAGACCCAAGCTGAGATCGAGAGTTGGACACTTAACCAACTAAGCCACCTAGATGCCCTGGGATATTAACTTTTTGTAAGAATAGATATAAGTGAGGGGTGCCTGGGTTGCTCAGTCGGTTAAGTGTCTGACTTCAGCTCAGGTCATGATCTCACGGTTCATGGGTTCGAGCTGACAGCTCAGAGCCTGGAGCCTGCTTCGGATTCCGTGTCTCTGTCTCTCTCTGCCCTCCTCCTCTCGCACTTTCTCTATCTCTTTCAAAAATAAATAAACGTTAAAAAAAAAGAATAGATTTCAGTGAAAATGTGACCCATGATTAGGGGAAAATATGAAGTAAACAATTGTACAGGACTAACTGGATATAGACGAAAATTATAAAGGTGGTAGGTAAATGAGTCAATTGCAGGAAACCCTGGTTCATTGAAAAGATCCTGCACAAATAACCCGGGATTCACCAGGGGGAACAAGAGTCCGTGCCTTGCAGTGGACTCGGTGCCTCCACCAGCTGGCATGTGTGGTGGCCCACGCGGTCATGGCGACCCTTGGAAGTGTTTGCTTGGCTCCCAAGTACAGGGGAAATGTTGGAACAAGATGGGGGTGTCTGGCTTACTTGTACAATCCAGGCTACCATAAAAAAGCAAGTTTTGGTTTTTTGAACCACCAGTGCCTGGTTGACTAACTCGGTCAACGCTGGGCACAACTACACACACACCCCTAGTCTGTTCCTACGCGTGGGCAACTTCCTCCTGAGCTCTTGTCTGTGCCCCATAATGAGGAGGGAACACATCAGGCCAGTGTTTCCCTGTTTCCCAAGTGTGATCTGAAGACCCTACTGCATTAGAGTGACCCGGGAAGGCTGTCCCAAGAGCAGACTCACCGGCCCTGGGCCTGAACTCCTGGGTGGAATCTCTGGAGGCGGGATGCAGGACTCTGTGGTCTCAACATGTCCCCATGGATGGTTTTGCTGTTGGGACCCTGGCAAAGCCTGGTGTTGGGGTCTATTCCATCATAAATAAGGTCTTGAATAGAGAGGGACTTTCCAAGGGGACACTGTTGGCTTGCCCACGGCTGGGCCCACATGATTCTGTGTGGTCTTCAACCAGAACATACCAGGGGCCTCCTCAGCCTGCTGTGTTCCCCAGGGGTTGGAGTGGTGCAGGTTTAAATCTAGATAGTGATTAATACCATCGGTGCCCCCCATATTCTCAGGTGCCTTATTAGATTTCCCCATTGAAAAGTGTGGTTGGTGTCAGGGGGTCTCATGGTCAGATATGTGGATGCCCCTTGTGTCCATGTGCATAAGTGTTTTTATATGAGGCTTTGGTTAGTGCTTATGGCTGAGCATGAACCTGTGTGTGTTCATCTGGGTGTTCTCCACTGTTGGCCAAAGGGGAAGCCAGATCACAGTGGCTGCGGGATACGGGTGTGTCAGGCCTTCTTGGAGGCCAGGGCTTGGACAGTGCTCACCAGGGGCTCTTGTCCACCCTAATGCCGACGCAGGTGGCTGCCGTGTGCTGGCTGGACAGCTATGCCCGCTCAACCCAAAGACAGCACAAAGCACCAGTCAGAGGTGTCAGGGGCATCTTCGGGGTCTTCAATTCAACGATGAGTAAGAGTGGCCTAAGAGTCACTGCAGGACATGTCTGCTCGGGGCCTCTGTGAGACTACCACATCCTAAGTGCTACAGTGATTCTGCTGCAGGGCTGTGTTGGGGTGTGTGTGTGTGTTTGTGTGTGTGTGTGTGTGTGTGTGTGTGTGTGTAGTGTGAATGCTTGCCTGCACACCTGCAGGCCACTACATTCCCATTTTACCTGTATGTCTTTAGCAGCTGTGGGACCTTGGGCAAGATCTCTGGGCCTCAGCTGCTCGGTCTGTGAAGGGGTTGGGAATGGCTCCCAAGTCCCGGGGCCGTGTGTCATCTGCTGCCTGCATGACTAACTGGGAGCCATCTGCAATTAGCAGAGGAAATGGCCTCAGAGAATGGGGACTCGGCTCTGAAATGGACCCAGCTCAGTTCCAGGGCTTCTAAGTGTCCTCTGGGTGAGTGGCCGTCGTTCTCCTGTTACACCCAGGGCTGCTCTGTGAAGAGAAAGTTCACACCTCTGGGCATCTCGCACTTCCTGCAGGTTGCTCAGGTAAAGGCCCAAATCTCTGCCTAAGAGCTGGCTGCCCGGAGTCATGATCTCAGCCCCAAATCTTAGGCAAATGCTGCTGAGCTTAGTGAGCTCGTGTGCAAGGGCGCGGGCCTGGGAAATCGCGTCCTAGAGCTCTGGGCTTGGAATGAATGGAGAGGTGGCTGGTCCTGACTGCCTCTCTGTTCTGTTTCCAGCCGCAGAATCTGAGGGGCTGCAGGCAGGGAGGAGGGGAGGGAGGAGGCCCTCCACATGGACGCTGCCTGCTCCAAACAGTTCCTGGCTGAGGCCCCACCGCCTCCCACCTCTGGGAGGCACCTGCGCCTGGCATAGGCCTTCCCTGCCAGTGAGCACAGTGCCCAGAGGGCTGGTGGCCGGGCCCCATCCTTGGGCACCGGCACATCCCGGCTCACCCTCCTCACCCCTTCTGTGCTGCCAGGCACCCTGCGCTCAGCTGTTGAACCATTCCTTCATTTAATTCATGCCCCAGCTACCTCCCCAGTAACTGCCCGTGTCAGGGACTGGGGAGCAGGGGTACGGGCATTTATGCTCTTCTTCACATCATGTCCATTTATGTTCTTTGTGTTTATGCTTAGAAAGCCCTCCTTCATCTGGCAAACCGATAACTATCCCCCATGCGTGTTTTTTCTAGTTCATTTTTGAATGAATTTTGGTGTCTGGTGTGAAAGAGAGAGACCCAACTTCTGCTTCCTTCTTAATTTCTTTTTTTCTAAAAGGCTCCACTGTCCCAGCCCATTTCCTTCCAAATGAGAATGTAATCATTTATATTTAGGTTTTTAAGATTGAAAATAGGTGCATGGTGAGGTGCGCCCATATTTACCATGTGCAACTTGATCGTTTGCACCTGTGTGACTCCCCAGAACCAGATCTAGCCCTGAGGGCTCCCGCATGCCTTCCCCAGTCAGTCCCTATCGCCCAGGGCAGCCTCTATTCTGGTTTTGCAGGTCCTGCTGTTACTCAAAGGAAAAGGTTCTTCACAGACCATACCTTGATGTGGGTGGATAGCCCCAGGTAAGGGGCCCTGGGCCTCATTCCAGAGGCTTCCCAAGCACTGGCTTGTTTCCCTACCTCAGCCTGGGAGGTGGGTGCTGTCACCACACCCCAACCTCACTGGTAGGAAAGGGGTCATGATGCTCAGAGAGAGGTGACAGCTGGCAGATCCTAAGGCCGGGACTGGAGCTCCCAGCAGCCTGACGCGCAGCCTTCCCAGAGGCCCGTTAGTCTCCACTGCTTAGGTAGTCTGCCGCCTCCTCCAGGAACCCCTACTCCAACGTGAAAGCACTTTCATTCACCCAAAAAGAAGGTTTCCTTTCCATTTTGAGATCATTTTAGACTCATAACAAGTTGCAAAATTAGTACAGAGTTCCCATGTACTCTTTACCTAGTTTCTCCCAGGGAAAATACCTTACGTAAGCACAGTGCATCGAGCAAAATTTTTAAATAATGACTTTCTATTTCTAAAGCATCAGAGATAATTAATGCTCAACACTATCTTACCTTCTAGTCTTGACCATTCGATGGCCCCCATTAAACTATGAATGATAATGTTCAATAATCTAAAGATACTACATATTGACTTTTATGATGATGGACTAGGCTTTATACAGAGTACTTTACATGCATGATTTCGCTTCATTCTGCTATGCTGGCAGTAATTCCCTGAATAAATAAAAACTAGAAATTGTTACAATTGACTACTCACTGTGAGTTAGGTACTGTGTTTTATATGCTTTATCTAATTTAATCTCCCCCAAATCCTGTGATGTAGATACTGTCATTAGTCCCACTTTACAAGTGAGACCAGTGACACACAGAAAGGTCAAATGATCTAACCAAACTCACAAGGAGCGTCAACTTTGAGCCCACAAGATGTGACTCCACAGCCTACATTGCAAGCACTAAGCTGTAGGATAGCCATACTGCCTACAACCACAGCACACTTCCTTTCCCTTCTTAGAGCCTGCGAATGGGGCACTGGGGCATAGCCTGGTCAAGTCATCCAGCCAATACCAAACAAATCCATCACCTCTGGCAGCAGGAAGGCCTGGGGCTGCTTGCAGAACCCCACTGTGGCTTCTAGATGGCGTAGTCGAGCATAATTTATTTTTCAATTAATATTCCATCATTATTCAGAGTAATACCAAGAGGAGCGTTGTAGCCGTAGGTGACACTGCCAAAGGTAAAGGCTGATGGGGCGAGGGAGAGCAACAAAGGACCAGAATAGAAGCGATGATAAGAGGTCCATGGGGTGTTCCCTTCAGCCCTTCCTGTTGGAATACAAGTAATAAAAACAGCTTCCATTTACTGGGGCCTTGCTACGTGGTTGGACCCTAAGCACTTTATACCCCTTAGCCCATGTTACAAAACCCTATGAGGTAGGCACTATGTTACGACTGGAGATGGGGATTTAGAGGCTCAGAATGGGATCTAGTCAGTCAGCAAGAGAGTTTGAACCTGAACCGGGGATGGAATCCTGAGCCCCTGCTCTCTCTTCCTCATAACCTCCTGCTGGGGGTGGGAAAGCCTCAACATAACTCAAGATACGTGGCTTGAGCCATTGTCTTTACTCCTCTCCCTAGGAGTTTAGGATCCCCAAAGGCAGACTTGGCTTGACCAGGATAGGAGACTTGTCTCTATAGGATTTGCAGAAGATCCCTGTTCTGGCCCCCAACCCACTGACTGCACCGTGCACCCTCCTTGGCTTGGTCCTGAAGAGGAGTAAGGTGGGCAAGCAGAAGGCACAGGTCTGTGGTCCCAGTGCTTCAGAAACTCTCATCCAGGGAGCAGTGTGGAGAATCTTCCACTAAAACATGCTTAGCTGCTGCATTTCTTTCTGTTATTTATATGCATATACATGCATTTTTGCATATGATAACAATCCCTACTCATTGCAGGAAATTTGGAAAATAGAGCAAAGTACAAAAGGAAAAATACAATTCAGATATAAGTGTTATTAACTTGTGCATCATCTTCCTGTGTGTGTGTCTGTGTATCTTTTTTTCACTCAATATTATAGGATTATGGACATTTCCCATTGCATCATCCAGTTATTGCCACATAATGCCTCATCACAAACAAGTCCAAATAGGACCCCTATATAGGACTCCTGACTTAGAACAATTATTTACCTTCGTTTGCATGTTTGTGGGTGAACTGGGGATGGAATCCTAGATTGGCCTTGGCTCAAGCTATTGGTTGGGTCTGGGTCTGCTTCTCATGTCTCTCATCCTCTGGGCCCAGCAGGCCATCTGAGGCCTGCCCTTATGGCGTTAATGGCAGAAACACAGGAGAGCAAACCCTACCACACGATGCATTTTAAACCTCTGCATGCATCATGCATTGGTCAAAGCTATCACCTGGATGCCTAGCAAAGGAATGGGGAAGTATTTTCTGTTTCTTTAATGGGAAGAATTCCAAATTCATATGGCAAAGGGTATAGATACAAGGAGGGGTAATGAACTTGGAATAATATTATCATTTATCACTATTGAGAACATTCTTTGAAAACACGGTTTTTACTCAGGGTAGTATTTTCTTCCTTAGGGATATATTATAATTTATTTAACCATTTCCTTATTACTGGACATTTATTATTTCCTTGTTTCTCCTATTATAAAACACAATCACAACTGTTCTACGTAAAACTTTGAATGTGTCTTAGAGTATTTGGAATATGCCTATTAAGTTCTTGGTGTATGTTACCCTTCAGGAGCGTATGAGAGTGTTAATTTCACTGCATCATTGTCAACATTACACATTATGATTTTTTTTGTTTGTTTCTTTAAAGACAAAAAGATGATGGATAAGGAAGACCAGGGGTAGGGGTTTTGCAGAGAAAGGGGTAGAGAGTTGAAGAGAGAAGGAAGGTAGAGTAGATTTGGAAGGAAGAGCTTGCCCCAGAAGACTATAAGACAGGATGAGTAAGAAGACCTGGGAGTATGTTTTGGGAACTTGGCCCCTCCCTGCAGAGCTAGAACCTCTACCCCAGACCACTGACACACACCTTACCCAGTGCTCCCTGGGGCAGCAGCACATTTTCCTTTCAACCCCTCTTTATCCAGCTCAGATTTTTTGATCTGTGATGCAGCTTATGTTTTCATTACTACTGAGACCAAGGGTTCTGCTTGACATGTGAAGTTTGAGCTCGGCCATTCCCGGAGAGCTCAGTCCTCACACGGGGAAAGGAGTCTGGCTCTAGTCACTCAGATCTTGCAGGTTGGAGCCCAATCGTCATTCCAGGATGTGAAATGCCCCTTCGGCTCTTGACGTCCCACAGAAACACGCCAAGGTGTGCCCCTCGACGCCCTGCTGGAGGCTGACCGTAAAGCTCTCCCCGGCACCCAGGTCCCGCTGGTCCTTCAAGCCGTAAGTTGTCCCCAGCTCAAGCTTGTTTAGCGCATGAGGGGCTACATCTGGGGCCACTGTTGGGAGTTGTCTAGTCTGGGGGGTAAGAGCATGGACCTTAGAATCCTGGTTTCAAATTCTGCCTCTGACACTTGCTAGCTCAGAGACTGGGGGTGAATTTTGAATCTCTGTGAGTCTCCCTGTCAGTATCTGTGAAGTGAGTTTATAATAACAGTATCCTCTTTTTATTAAGGGCTAAATGAGAAAAATGCATATAAGCTCTCAGAGAAATGGCTAGCTCCTGGAAGAGGCCAAGAAGGTCATTATCCTACTCTTAGCTCTCTCTTCTTCCTAGTCTTCATGGGAGACAGACACACCCCTTTGAATCCCACTTTGCAAGGTGCTGGTTTAAATGTTGCCTTCCTTCTCTCATAGCTGCTGTCCTGTTTGGGAAAAGAGAGGGCTGGGTGCCTGGGTGGCTCAGTCGGTTAAGCATCCCACTCCTGGTTTCGGCTCAGGTCATGATCTCACAGTTCGGTTCATGGGTTCAAACCCCGCGTCGGGCTCTGTGCTGAAGAAAAAAAGAGAGAGAGGGCTGGACGTGAAGGCATTCTCAGGGTGCCTGGATCCCAGGCCAGGGTCAAGGTAATGGTCTGGCTTCCCCCACATCAGCCAGGCTGCATCTCCTCCCTTAACCCAGGAGAGAATCCAGTTCCCAGCTTGTCAGTGTCCTGTCTTTGGTCCTGTTTGGAGGGAGGGGGTGGTTCCAGGAGGGTTGGAAGGGAGAAGGTGGCACAGAATGGCACAGGGTGGAGGCTGTGGGCCCTGGGTCAGCTGCCAACATGTATTGAGTGAAACCCTGTGCATGTGATTTACCCAATTAGACCATTCAATCTACGAAGACTGTTATGACCATGTTCTTTACTAAGTGTCACATTGGCTGCATTTTTTGTTTCAGCAAGTTATAATGTAAAATGCTACAAATGAGGTGTATGTTGAAAGAGAAACTTTCAGAAGAGATCTATACCTAAAGATGTTTTTGTATATTTAAATGCTTAGCTTTATTTTTCTGTAAAGTGCAGCATATTCCCATATTTGTGTATAGTCTTATTGATCAGATGCTTAAAATTATTTCAAATGCTTCATTAAAATAATTATTTTGTTATAAGAAAAAAAGAATGAATCAGCCTTCAGAGATGGGTGTTATTACTTTGCAGATGAAGAAACTGAGGCACAGAGAAGTGGTAGATAGAGTAACTTTTACTGGAGCCTTGGGCGAACTTCTCATTGGTGCCCCTCGTTCCTTCTGGGGATGGAGCAAAGGCTGGAGAGAGATTTCCACACTGGCTTTTTAAAGAGGATTAAAAAAGTTTTTTAATGTTTGTTTATTTTTGAGAGACAGAGAGAGACAGAGCATGAGAGGGGGAGGGGCAGAGAGAGAGGGAGACACAGAATCTGAAACAGGCCCCAGGCTCCGAGCTGTCAGCACAGGGCCCGATGCGGGGCTCAAACTCATTCACTGTGAGATCACTACCTCTCTGACAGGGCTCCTCCCAGCCCCTGCCTCCCCACATTGGGCCCAGGCTCCCCTCTGGTGCCCCTACATCTCCTTCCACCTCAGGCCCCTGCGCTTGCTGCCCTCCCTTATCTGGAAACCTGTCCCTTTCATATGGGGGCTGCTGCTTGGCATTGGGATGTCAGCTCAATGTCAGGGCCTCATGGAGGCCCGCCCAGCCGCAGCTTATCATAATACTGTTTTGTTTTTTTCTTAGTGTGAATTCGTGTCATTTCTCCGCTCCCCTATTGTCTGTCTTCTCCCCTGAAACATCAGCTCTGCAAATCTACGACCTGTTTGTTTCCATCAGTACCGTGTCCCAGGTCCCTGGACTGGAGATGGAACCTAACAGGCACTTGATGATATTTATTGAGTGAGTGGATGAATGGATGAATGAATGAATGAGTGAGTGAAAGCATGAAGGAGCCACACAGGGTCTGAGGGACGGAGCCGTGGGCACTGAGCCTCTGTGCCCTTTCTGCAGCTGTCCCCCAGCTGATGGGGCTTGGCTGATGGGTCTGGTCTGGCTTGGTGGACTCTTCCTCTGAACTCTGTAACAACCACCTCCTTTTCTCCCTGGAGATCCCGACCCCCGGGAGGGACACTTCTTTCTTTGCAGCTCTCAAAACGCAAAGGGTTTCATTAAACCTTCTCTCCAGGGCAGTTGACTATCTCCCCTCCTGAGGGTAATTGTGGGCTCATTGTATTTCTGACTTTGGACTATGGCTCTCAGATCACACGTGTGTGTGTGTGTGTGTGTGTGTGTGTGTGTGTGTGTACACGCATGTGTCACTTTTTATTCACACAGTGTATAGAGAGAGCCTTGCCATCAGCACTGGTCAGGGCTCTCTGGGCTGACACCAGCTCAGGAAACAGTTCCAGGCCTCATGACAAAGGGTTTCCTGGCTGTCCCTGGACTTACCAGTCCTGCAATCCCCTTCCCTGGGAAGGGGTCTCCAGACTGAGGAAGGGAAAGTTCCAGGTCCCTGAACATTCTAACATCTCAGCCCACAGCCACCATGATGGCTCCCAACAGGCTCGTTCATTCCTTTATTCCATTCATTCACACAACTATGCCAGGTGCTGGGTGCAGTGATGACCGAGTCTTTCCTGAGACTTTTTCCCTAAAGAAAGCAGATGGCCCCTGAAAGAAAAGAGTGCTTACCAGAGCAGGGACTGCCGAACATAAGCCCCATGTGGCACTAACAGGTGTTAAGGGGAGAAAGGGCTCTAACACTGCCTTATTGAAACAAAGTTAAGGACCGTTCTTTCCCACGGACTTCTCAGAGCCTACGATATGCTAATCTCCAAGAGTATGTAGCATTTTCCCAACCTAGCTGATCTCTTTTGTTGTGGAAAGCATTGCCCCGCACTGGCGGGGGGCGGGGGGTGTCACCAATTTGGGAAACACTCTTTTAGGGAACTCCCACTGTGTGTTATGGGAGTAGGTGTCAGGGGGCTTGCTTAGCTCTAGCACCCTCCTGGCTGTCTTGGGGTCAGAGCCAAGGTGTGCCTCTAAGTGAGGCTGTGAGGAAGCCCAGGCCCACTAGGGCAAGGGGCAAGAGTAGGAAGGGAGACCTCTCTGTGCTGCAGGCATCCAAGACCTGCTGAAAGCTGCAAGCTGGGCAGGAGCCTGGAGAAGACTGAGCACCCGAGACTCCCATGAACACAAGGCAGCATGGACCACTGCTGGCTGGCCACAGCGCTCGGAGATGCGCAGCCTCTGACATCCACCTCGCCATCCATCCACCCACCAATCCAACATCCATCCGTGTAGCCACCTGCCCACTCACCTCTCCCCCTCTCCCCTCCCTGCAGCCATAAAGTCAGCAAGTTTTTTGTTTTTTGTTTTATTCCAGAAACCAGCAAGTGTAACTCTGACTGCTCCATTTCTCCCCCACCAGAACCAGGCATTCCTTTGTGCTCTAAACACACCAAATGCCAGCTGGTTCTCCAAACTCGTCCGGCACCTCACACCTCTGAGTATTTGCTTCTGCGGATTGCTCTGCGTGTATCTCTCGTTTTTCAGAAAGGGCGGAAGCCTGGGAGCTCTGCTTATTCTTCCAACCTCGTTCAAGAGTCTGATGGAGCGCCTGGGTGGCTCAGTCGGTTAAGTGGCAGACTTCAGCTCAGGTCATGATCTCTCCGTTTGTGAGTTGGAGCCCGCCCCGTTGGGCTCTGTGCTGACAGCTCAGACCCTGGAGCCTGCTTTGGATTCTGTGTCTCCATCTCTCTCTGCCCTTCCCCTGCTTGCTCTCTGTCTCTGTCTCTCTCTCTCTCTCTCAAAAATATATAAACATTAAAAAAAAATTAAGAGTCTATTGATGGCCCGCTCCTCCCCCACGTGGGTACCGCCCACACTTCTATAGTTCCTTTCTTCCCTGTGTCTCACCTCTGAGCCAATGTGACTACTGAGGCAGAATGGAACACATTTCTTTCAGACCCGCACACATGCTCTTTGTTATCAGGGTCCACACGGGTCTGGATTCTTCCAGCTCTGTCTGCTGGGCTCTGATCCAACAGACAGGGATGGGTTGATCTGAGGGTCTTCGGGAATTTTCCAACGCAGGGCTGGCTGGGGTTTCTCAGAGCCTAGCCCACTCCAGGTGTGTTCTTGAGGACACGTCTGCCTGCGTGTGACATTGTCCCAGACGACCCTCCGGCCTCTGTCTGGGAGACTGTTGTCCACCAAGCCCGAAAGTGGGCTCTAACTCTGAGTCTCCTACTCCCTGGCCCTGTCTAGGTGCTAAATGACCCCTGACACACACACACACACACACACACACACACACACACACACACACACGGTACCAAACTAGTGCTTCAGCCCCAAGTTCAACAAGTAAGTATTGCCATGCACTGAGTGCGGTGCTGGGACAGGGAAGGGGCCACCGTGACCCTCGCGGGCTCTGCCTGTTTCCCCTGCTAAGCCCGTGGTTCTTTCTGGCCAGGTCGCCTCGTTCTTGGTCTTACAGGTGCGAAAACCAAGTAACAGCAGTGGCGCCCCCCCCCCCCCAGTTCTTCGACGGGAGCCTCAAGACCTGGCTGCGAAGGTTACAGGCAGAGACGGACAAGGTGAGTGTCCCCCACCGCACAGGGACAAGGACCGCTCACAACCTGGCTGCCAGGACCGGCGCTGCCTATTCGGCCACCAGGGGGCGCTCCGGCCCCGTCGGAGCGAGCGACGAGGTGATGTCGCGGAAACCCGAGAGGACACCTGGCTGAACCAGGACGCTGGCGAGGTGCGGGGACTTCCAGAAGCGATCTCCCTGCCCCACTTTCAGGAAGCCTTTTGTGTGCCTGACTGAGGGTTAGGAAAGTGGGGGGTGTTTTGTGAGCTGTGGGGTGACTGCGGGGAGGAGAGGACTGATAGAAAAGAAAGGCCTTCCGAGAATACCGAGTGCTCCTGGGAGGAGTCCTGAGCAGGGTTCTTTATTAAAGTCCTGAACGTAGAAATTGACCAGTGTCCCGTTGTGCATGCGGCGCATTTATATAACCCCGCATGCATGCGTCTGTGGATGCATTGCATGTACTCCTGTTGTATGAGCACAGAGATGTGCACACGTGTGTTTCCATGCCTGTTTGTGTATGCACGCTTTGGGGGACACTAGGTATGTGAACATGATATGCTCTGTCCCCAAAGGGCTGTCGTGCACGTGTACGTGGGCATCTTGTATTTCTAGCGGGGGTGTTTGGGTAAGTGCACGTGTACGTGTGTTTACGCTCACAAATTTGAATTCCAGGCAAGCATGTGTGGGCCTCTGTGGATGGATCTCTTTTTTCTCTGCAGGCTCCCAAAGTGGCAAAGGTCCAGGTGGTCTGACCTATCCCAGATCCCCTGGAGGTGCCCTTGACCCCCAGCACCAAAGTAGCCCATATCCTCAGGCAGGTCACAGAGCGCCTAGGTCCTGGTTCACAGGGTCAAGAAGGCAGTGAGGACGCAGACAGCTTGCTTCCTCGATAAGGGGCCACTTCCTTGAGCCAGGAGCCTTCCCCTGCAGGGAGCAGAGGCAAGGAGGGGACAGCCCCTCAGAGCTGAAGGCCTTTGAGGGGAGTTGTGCATGCCACTGGCTTTTCTCTTTCTGGGGTGGTCAGAACTGGGTTCTGCAACCTTTTTAGAGAGCTTCTTGGCTCCAAATAATAATAATAGCCACCATTCATTCATTCATTCATTTAACAGGTATTTAATATCTGAATGTCTCCTCTAGGTCAGGTCCAGGTGGCATGCTAGAATCGCAATGAAAAGGACAAGGGCCCTGCACTTAGGAGCTCACAGCCCTGTAGAGGAGATAGACAGGAGTCAGAAGCCACAAAGAAAATATCAAGTTACAAACTGTATTAGGTCTTACAAAACATACAGGGAGCAATGTAAATGTAAAACAATGGGCCTGGTATCGTTAGTATCGTTTGGAGATGGCTCTAAGGCTTCCAGGCACAGAAAACGGCATGTGCAAAGGTCCTGAGGAAGCTGAATGTGGGACTGATATGCAACTGTTGTACCAGGATGCAAGAAACAGCTTGAAATCTCAGAAGCCTCACTGATGGAGTTGGCATGAAGGACTCTTGGGTTGCCAGTCCTTAGCGAGTGTCTAGTCCACTTCCCCCTTGTGTGGATGGGAAAACTGTGGACCAGAGAGGGAAAGGGATGTGCCCAGGGCCACACAGCAAACTGGGAACAGACCTTGGAATTGAACTCAGGATATCCATCATTATAATATGATCATTATATAATTATATGACAATTTTAAGTATCATAGGTAATCATACAATCTCCATAATCCACCTTGACTCAGAATTTGCCCCTCACACCAGGGCTCCTATCCCTGTCTGTCGCCCCCTGTCCCACCTCCCTCACAGTCTCCATCCTGATGCTCTTGTGACAAGGGACCCATGGCTGGGCCCCTGAGTGCTGTCCAACTGCCTCTTCCCTGCCTTTGGGCCCTGGGTTCCTTCATGGGCTCCACCTCTCAGAGCGTTCTTTTGTTTTTTTTTTTAATGTTTATTTATTTTGAGAGAGAGCGTGTGCATGAGCGAGGGAGAGAAAGAGAGAGAGAGAATCCCAAGAAGGCTCCATGCCATCAGCGTGGAGTTGGACGCGGAACTCAATCTCACAACCGTGAGATCACGACCTGAGCCAATATCAAGAGTCCGATGCCCACCTGACTGAGCCACCACATGCCCCTCTCTCAGGAGGGTCCTTAGGTCTCCTCTCCCACCGGGTACCCAAAATCCGTGAGGACAGCCCCTTTCAGGCTTGGGGTCCATAAGCAGTTGATTTTGCTTCCTCTGGAAGAAAAAAAAGGTCACAGTTTGGTCTGTCTTGTGACAGGAGGTCTGTGAAGCCAGCCGACATCCTCCTCTCTGAAGGTGGATGAAATATCTGTAAGTCCCGGGTGGGGAATGGGTCCGAGCCCAGGTCCCTGTGAGCTCTTGACCTTGAGGGCTCACTGGGCCCTTCTGGATGGCCCTTCTCACTTCCATTTCGGGGTGTGCCTTCTCCCCCACCCCAGGCCTCTGTCTCCTGTGAAACCAGGTGGAACCCTGCTGGGAGGTCAAGGGTCAGCCTGCGGCGTGCCTCAGGATTCTGTCCAGGAGTGTGGCGCTCTGCCCGGAGCTGGCCTTGGGCGTGCGGAGGGCAGAATTTTTTGTTCAATGGGACAGTTGTCAATACCACCAGTGAAATTGATGCCTCTGGGGCACCCGAGCTGAAGTGGCCTGTCCCGGACCAATGGCCATGGGTTCCTTAAGGAATTCTGCAAACACAGCTCTGAGGTAGCCTGGCTTTGTGGGAGCCAGGGATGGGCAGCCGTTCTCAGCTGCATTCTCTAGACCAGTGCGTCTCAAACGCACCGCTGCGTCAGAGTCACCTGGATGGCTATGAGGACATGGTGGCTGGGCCCCGAGAATCTGCATTTGTGACAAGTTCCCACGCGATGCTGATGCTGCTGGTGCAGGGACCGCATTTTGAGAGCCACTGGCGAAGGGGCAGAGGCTAAGGCAAGGCTTTGGCAGGAGTGACCATTGAGGGAAGGCTCCTCGGACAAAGTCAAGGGAGCGTGGGAAGAATGGGGAGGAAGAGAGAAGTCCAGCCTTGGCTGCCTGGCAGCTCTGGGGTGCAAATTGCATCATGGTGGTTCCTTACAGAGACCTGGACGTCGGGTCTTTGCTACCTCTGTATCTGGATGCCCTGGGGAGGCAGCATAACTACCCCTGCAAGGCATCTGACATTTGCAGAGGTGAATTCCCCAGAGAGAAGGGTAGCTGTGAGCCACTGCAGGAAAGGCTCACACAGGGAGGGGTGGTGGTATACTGGCCTGGTGAGGCTCTGGGCAGACTGGCAGCCCTTCCACAAGCACCCTCAGTCTCCCTCATCCCTGCTTCCCGCAGGTGAACATCACCTGGACCCACACCACCTACCTCTTAGATCTGTATGGCGCCAATCCCCATAGTGAGTGGGTCATTAAACAGAGCTCCCCCTAAGCCCTGGCACTCTAAGGAGCAGCCCAGATGCGCCACCCCCCTGCCTGTGTGCCCGGTGTGGGAGCACAGCTGCTTCAAAGGAAGGTCTAGACCTTCCTCCAAAACAGCACCCTCTGAAACACCTCTCAGATCCCACAGAGGACTCGGGGCTGAGGCTGTCTCCTCCCCGCATGGCCACACACACAGAGCCCCCTCTCCCATGCACCCCCCCAACCCCCAGGATGGTGGCTTGCCATATGCCATATGTCCATGATTCCCAGCCTGAGAAGAAGAAAAAATGAAGCACCTCTCTCAAGAGGCAGTTATTTTCTTTTCCCCAGCAAAAATTACTTTGAAAGTGGCTGGAGACAAAGCCAGAAGGGCTCTGTGACCGTGGGCAAGCCCTTTGCCTTCTCTGAGCCCCCTTGGAAGAGGAGGGGTTGGGCCTCAGGGAGGCTGTGCCCTGAACAGCCCAGGGAGAACTGGAGAGATGGAGGCCTCCCTCCCCTGCGCTCACAATCCAGCTGGGGCTTGGTACAATCTTGTCATTTTGTGATAACATATTTAAATTCTGCTTGAAGATTAAAGGCACAAGTGAAATGTCACTTTTACTTCATTCACACTTTTATTTTCTCCCCAGTCCAGCTCTTCGTGGGGGCTGTCCTTTCAGTGAGTTATCCTGCAAGCTTGGTGATGAGAACACTGTGTTTATCAACAGGCTCTGGCCACACCTTGAACCTGCAGCTGCCCAGAGGGCCAGGAAGAGGACCCAGGACTCAGGAGACCGAGGGATAGAGTCATAGCAGCAGTTGCTGAAGGTGGGGGAGGGGGCGCTGCAGGGACGGCTCCTTCCCCGTCTCATCTTCTCGGGTCCCAGATCTCTCCCTTCCTCCTTCCTCTTCTGAGTCTGTCTCCTCAGAGCAGGTGAAGCCTCATTCATTCATTCATTCAACAGGAATGTATTAACCACTTAATATATGCTGAGAGCTTTACAAGTTTAACTTCCACAATAATCCAGTGTCTCCATCTGGGTTCCTCCAGACAATGATTCAAGTGCAAACAGTGATCCCAAGAAAGACAAGGAGCTGGGGAGGTGGGAGGGGGAGGCAGCTCATAAAAGCACCCATCATCAAGCAGGTTATCACTGTGGGCAACCAGAGCTTAATTCTACTGAAGAATTCTGAGAGGCAATGTAGAAGACCTTCATCAGACTTATGCCCACCTGCTTGCAGCAGATTAAGAGCCTTTGAGTGGCCTCAGTTTCCCCAGCAGCTCCATCTAAAGAGCCCAGACTAGATGAAGCAGAAGTTGAGCCCAACAATAGCATCTCAATCCCATGAGGTAGGTGTTCCTAGGGTCTTATTTTACATAGGAAGGAAATGAAGTTCAGCAAGGTTACACCATGGGTTCAAAGTCACACCAAGTGAGAAGCTTGGATGCTCAATTCCAAATCAAGTGCTCTTTCAGCCATTCCACGATTGGCTGAAGCAGGATCAGGATCTGGTAGGTGCTAGTGAGAGAGGACAGTCAAGAATGGACATGGGAGGATCGGGTAGACTATCCTAGTGGGGGAAATACCATGCGATTCAGCCAAAGTTGCTGCTTCTGTTTCCCTGTTCCTCCCTAACCACCACAATCCACCTATAAGCCCTATGGGACCTCCCACCAAAATACACCCCAATCTACCCATTTCACCCTTTTGCTCCTACTACCATCCTAATCTAAGCCATGATCTTCTCAATGCCTTTGATTATGATAATGATAATGATGGTGATGGTGGTGCTGATGATGATGATGGTGATAATGATTGTGATGGTGATGATAATGATGGTGGTGGTGAGGGTGGCGATGGTGGTGGTGAGGGTGGCGATGGTGATGATGATGGTGGTAGTGATCGTGGTGATGGTGGTGGTGGTGATGATGATGATGGTGGTGGTGATGATGATGATGATGTGCAGAATCTCAATGGCTTCAACACAATTGAGTTAAAAAACTCTTCTCTCTTCTCGCCCTCCTATCTGTCCTCTGTACAGCAGCCACAGTGGTCCCTGAAAGACAAAAATTCAATTCGATGGAAAGCCCTCCTACTGAAAACCTTCCAGACAGATCCCATGCCACTTAAAATAGTATTGCAACTCCTTGTCCTGTGCGGCCTCAGTCTCTGATGCCATTCACCTACACAGCATCCCCCTCACTTTGAAAAGCCATCGACCTGAATCCCCTTTTGATTCATGCCTTCGAGCGTTTGCTCTTGCTGTTCTCTCTGCCTAGAACACTCTGAGTCCAGCCACTCCCGTGGCCAGTTCCTTCCACCCCCAGGTCTCAGCTCAGATGTCCTTTCCTTCAAGAGGCCTCCTCTGACCGTCCCATTTGACATGGGCTCCTCTGCTACTTTCTTTCTCGTCATCTTGGTTAATTTTCTTCTTAGCATTTATTATTACCTGAAGTTAGCTTATTTAATTCATTTTTGAATCATCTATCCCTGCCCTGACTAGGAGGTAGCCCCTTGAAGGCAGAGATCATGTGGTTTTCACTCACCTTTGTGGATGTAACGGTACATCGTAGATGCTTAATAACAATCTCTTGGATGAATGAATGAATGAATCAATCAATCAACCAATCCATCTTTGTCCCTCTGTCTGCTTCCTCCAGAAACTGTTGCCTCGCCACCTCACTTAACCCTGACCTCCCTTGTCTGATGAGTGAAGTGAAAAAATGCCCTTGAAGTACCTAGTACTCATTCAGTGCCCTCACTATTATTATTAATTATTCATAAGAACCAGGCAGCCTCAATGGTAACTGATGATATTATCTTCCCTGCAGTTCCCAGCACCTGCACTGGTCCCATTGCCTGCCTCATTCTCTCATTAATAGGGCCGGAATGATAGGGAGCTGTGTGGATGGAGGGACAGTCCTTTAACCTGAGCCGGAGGACAGGCCAGTGCCTCAGTGGATGCTGGGAGCCCAGGCCCAGCTGTGCTAACTTTGCTCCCAGAGTGGGCCATCAGCCACCAGCAGAGGATCCCAATTTAATCACATGTCAGTGTCCCCATTCATCTTCAGCTCTATCTGAGGACTCATCTTTCCCCACCCTGTGGTTTTGTGGTGATTGATGATCCTGCACCAGCCCTGCTGCTGGCTTAACACAGCTCACAGTGGGTGCCCAGCTTCTCGGGCGCTTTGCAGTTGGGGCTGGCTTGGGCTGGGATCATATTTCTTTTAAGGAGCTCGTTTATGGACTGAATTATGTCCTCCCCAACACTCCCTGCTTTTTATATGTTGAAGCTCTAACCTCCACCTTGACTGTTTTTGGAAATAGAGCTTTTAAGGAGGCAATTAAGGTTAAATGAGGTCAGAAAGTGGGCCCTGATACCATAGGAATGGTGTCTTTATACGAAGAAGAGACACCAGAACCCTCTTCGGGCACAGAGGAAAGGTCGTGTGAAGACACAATAAAAAGGCAGCTATCCACAAGCTAGGAAGACAGGTCTCCCCAGAAACCAAATTTTCTGGCACCTTGACCTTGGACTTCCAGCCTGCAGAGCTGTGAGAAAATAAATGTCTGTTGTTGAAGCTCCTTGGCCTGTGGGATTTGAGTGACCACAGTGTATTTAGGAGGTGAAGGGAATAGCAAGACAGTGGGGATGTGGGACAGGGAAGGACAGAAGCCACTGAGCAGTATGTCCTCACACCAGCCACCACTGGAAGCCCACCGAGGAGGAGCTCAGGGATGCAGAGAACACCTCGCAGGGTCACTCACTCCTGAGGGGCCAGGAAGAAGTGTATTTAAAGGCCCACCCCCATCAGTCATTGGCTGAGGGCTGTTTCGAGGATGTCAATTCCCCTGCACTTCCTGCCTGTGTACTTCAGGGGGAAGCCCCATGTCCTTGCTGGAACGTGCTGGAACGTGCTGGAGCACATTGAAGCCATAAAGCCTGAGGAATATGGATGGGGTGCAAACAGCATTACCTCACTTATTCATAATCCAGTTAATCAGAGTTCCAGTCCTCAGGAATTCTGGCAAACCCGTGAGGCTAACCTAGGGTACCATGTCCTCCTTTGACCTTTGCTCCCCCAACCCTCCTCCCAGCCCCCAGCTCCCCAACTCAAGGTGTCCAGGAGGGACCTTCCTTGGGAGTGGATTCCACACCCACCAATGCTCCTCCTCCCTGGTGGCCCAACCAGCAGCCCAGCCCGGACTCCCAACCCCTTCCCCATTCACTGCACAGCAGTCTCCTTGCCCCTGGCTTCTGCTCTTTAACCCCAACATGTTCTGAACTTACTAGGTCCTCCCTGACCTCAGAGCCTTGCCTGTGCCCTTCCCTCTACTGAGAATGCACCCCCACTGGATTTCGGCTGGCTGAAAATTCCAACAGGCAATCCACAAAATTTTCTGTTCCAGCCAGGCGCTAGGGATGGAGCGCTGGATCAACACAGGCCTTCCTTTCGTAGTTTACGATCTAGGGAAGGAAGAAAGACATTATTAAAATAACTCAGCACACAGAATGGCATATGATCACATGGCCGGTGAGTGACGCGAGACAGAGCCGCAGGCAGGCAAGGCAGGGAAGTGGACCAGGTCTGGACTTTCCCAGGGGCCTTGTGTGGGGGAAGGGGCAGCGATTTTTAAGTTGAACTTGAAAGATGACCCAGTGAGAGTGGAAGGGCATTCGGGGCAGAAGGAACAGTGTGTGTTAGGCCCCGGAGCAAAGAGGGAACTGGAGGGGAGGAGACACTGAAAGGTGGTGTGGCCCACGTTGAAAAAGGACAAGCTGGGCGGTGGGTAGACTGGGCAGGGACTGGAAATGGATCCTAAGAAGTTTGGGAAGACGAGAAGGGTTTAAATCCACCGAACCACACAGCCTAGGAATTCTGAGACCACCCCCCAGCTTTGCCCTGAGCAGCCCTAAATACGGCCCCCGAATGCTCCTGCCTGAGACCGCCCTGCTGGTCTGTCTGGGGTCTAGCTGGGGTGCTGCACTGCTCTGGGCCCACCCACGGGTCTCACACCTTCTCCAGACCTTGCGTGGAAGCCCCTCCTCTGGGAAACCTTCCAACCTTGAAGCCGGAAGAGCGCCCCCTGCCGGCACTTTGGTCTCTGAACTCTGAGGGACCCTGGAATGAAGGTGAAATTCCTCGGGCGGCCGCTTGGGGGCAGGAAACAGGCTTGGGCTGCGGGAGAGGGTGCGAGGCGCTGCAGGGACCCGGTCCGTGGGCAGAGGACTCCCCCCGCCTTGTCCACCGGTCCATTACCCTTCCCTGCCTCTCACAGAAGGAGACCACACGATACGCGCAGTTGGGGCTTTAAGGGATCTATACGAGACTTCATCCTCAGACCTGGGTGGGGAGGAAGCGGGGGGGGGGGGGGTCCCCTGTCTTGATTTTCAGGTCTGGATGGGGGAACAAGTGAGGGTCACTGCTGAGCTTTGCAAGTCCTGGAACCTAGGTTGGGGTGGTGGAAAGAAAGATTTCCTGGCAAATCCATCCCGCTGTCTTCTGCCCCTCTGGAGGCCTGGGGGGCGGCGGTGAGGGGGAAGGAGATGCCTTTTATTGAGGGCCCACATCCCACCCCAGACACTTTGCATTCTGGGGGAGGGGAATGGGAGCCACTTCTTTTCCCTGAATACTGGCTGGCAGGAGGCCCAGGGAAGGGGCTCCCAATAGGGAATCTGCAGCTGCTTGTCTTTAAGGTAAAATTACCGTAATTACTCCAATTACCAAATCCATCAAGCGCTCCGGACTGAGGAGGCCCGGAGAACAATTGGATCTAAGGAGTGGGAATCACGGGGAGGGGGCACAAACTGGGGGGGGGGGGGGGGGGG
>CM053576.1:19771428-19807871 GCA_028646485.1 Cryptoprocta ferox | reverse complement strand
TGTCAGCACAGAGCCCAATGCAGGGGGGTCGAACTCACAAACTGTGAGACCATGACCTGAGCTGAAGTCAGACGCTTAACTGACTGAGCCACCCAGACGCCCCGGGAGAAATATTTATTGATGGAGAAATATTTATTGAGGGGCACCTGGGTGGCTCAGTCAGTTGAGCGTCTGACCTTGGCTCAGGTCATGATCTCACGGGTTCGTGACTTGTGAGCCCCACACTGGGCTCCGTGCTGACAGTGCAGAGCCCGCTTCAGATCCTCCATCCCCCCTCTCTCTCTGACCCTCCCCCCCCAAAATAAAGAAGTAAACTTAAAAAAAAAACCCTTATTGAGCACCTACTGGGTGCCATGACTCTAAACTCCGCAGATTTGGTGAGCTAAAGATGACTGCAAGTTCTCCGCTGCTCCTGCCACGGAGACAGGTGCCTATTTTCCTTCCTCCTAGATCAGGGCTGGCTCTGTGGCCTGTCTGAGCAGTAGACAGGGACAGCAGTGACAATGCAACCCCTGGGACTGGGTCTTACTAGATCAGCAACTTCTGCCTCTGCCACTTGAAATGCCCCTTTGTGGAGCCCAAGCGACCATGTGGAAAGGCACCCCTGAAGTCTGTGTCATTTGCCAGCCTCGTGAGAAAGCCGCACGATGCCACGTAAGCCGAAGAATCATCCAGCTGAATCCCAACCAAATCCTTGACCCACAGAATCACAAGCAAATGAAACGACTGTTGCTTTAAGCTAGTACATGTTGGAGTCGCCTGTGACTCAGTAATGACCGAGACCCCAGAGAGCTTCCTTTTCACTCACAGGCTGTCAGATATCCACTAACATGGCTTCAGCTCCACTTCTCACCAGGGCCTGTGCTCCACTCCAGGGCAAAATGCCACTCAAGAGCGCCGAAGTCCAAAATGCTGAGGACCTGGGGGGTACCAGCAGCTGGCACGGAGGCAAGAGAATGGAAGCAAGAGCTAGAGACGGGAGCAGACAATGAAATAAAAGCGTCTGCAATCAGAGGGGTCAAGAGAGCAGGTGGGGAAGGCAGCCCCCGGGTGGAGAGAACTGAGATTGATTAGTGATGTCTGCAGTGGGTGAGGTGAGGACACTAGAGGTACGCGTGTCAGGCATGCACCCGCATGGCTGCAGGCCTCCCCGACTAACTCTTCGGGGTCGCCCTGGGTGTGGAGAGAGGCTGCAAACGGGCGGTTCAGGCAGGTGTCTCGGGGGCTGGAGCAGAGAGGACCCTAGGCATACGTGCATTCAGGACTTTGACATCTGGAGTTACAGACTTCCATATAAGCCAGCAGGGCAGCTTCCGAGCATTTGTTGTTTAGTGTAGTTTTTGTTTTGTTTTATTTTGTTTTGTTCATGGCTCCAGTCAGTTCAGTCCCAAATCCCATTGTCTCATCCTGTGCACCTGGCTCAGACTTTCTTGACCCTTAGTGCACATCAAAACCACCTGGCTTTTTAAATTTTTTATTAAAAATTTTTTTTGTTAATTATTTATTATTGAGAAACAGAGAGAGACAGCATGAGCATGGGAGGGGCAGACACAGAATCCAAAGACAGGCTCCAGGCTCTGAGCTGTCTTGAACCCATGAACTGTGAGATCATGACTTGCGCCGAAGTTGGATGCTCAACCAACTGAGCCACCCAGGCTCCCCTTTACCTGGCTTTTTTAAATGCTGGTCATGGGCCATAGATGTGGGGTCGGGCAACGAACGACGTGGTATGCAGGGAACATGGGGCAGAACGGGACGGGACGGGAAGCCATGAGGCTGGAGGACTGAGTTCTCAAAGTGTGGTCCACAGACCAGGGGTGCGGGCAACCTGGAAACTTGTTAGGAATGCAAATTCTCATGCCTCGCTCCAAACCTAGGGACTCAGAAACTCCACAGAACTTGTGTTTTAACCAGTCCTCAGGTGGTTCGTGTCCAAGTTTGAGAAGCACTGGGCTCGCAGGACCAGAGGGAGCCATGGAGGGTCTGGTGTGGGACACGGAGATATTCTGGGCTGTCTGCAGGTCCAGGAAGACCTCCTCCTTCCTGGAGATGCCTTGACAAGGGGGGGGCGGGGCTGTCCCCCTCCCTCTCTTTGGGCAGCACCTGACCGTGATTGATGTCTGTCTTTCTCTCTCTCTCCCCCTTGAGATCACTTTTGGCCAGTATTACAGCATCGGTCACAATGGCATGATCAAGGGTAATGGTGGGCAAGTCCCTTATTCGTGTGCCTGTGCTGTGTTACACCAACCACGTCCACAGTTCAGTCCCCAACGTCTGATTTCTGAGAGAGACGGGCCAGCCAACTTGCTGTGTGTGATGACTGGAGGGTTCTGCCGAGCACCAACGGATTCTCTGACGGGGCCGTGTTATGGAGAAGGAATCCTCTGGAAGCATCCTCCACCCCTTCACCTTACTCTTTGTCTGATGGCCTCACACAAGCTCCGGGCCTCTTGTTCCATGAAGCCCTCCCTGACTGTCACTCACTCCCCTCCCCCCACCCTCCCATGTGTAGGGTGCTCCCTCCCCCATCTCCGTGAACCCCACAAACTTCCCCACTGCAGTACCTTGGCGCTGTTCTCTAATCCTTTAACTGTGTCTTTCGCCACCACAGGCAGGACTCGTGTGTACCTTGCTCGGCAAGGCATCCCCGGCACCCTGCCCAGTGTCACCTCTGCTCTAGCAGCTTGTCATTCCAGGATCGTGCCAAGGGCTGCACAGCCACCTGATGATGCCCTGTGAGACGCGTGCTATTGTTTTCAGCAGGACTTTGTAGACGAGGACATCGAGGAGTGGGAAGTCAGATACAGTGACCGAAGGCCCTCGACTGCTGAGCCACAGGTAGCCTGTCCCCAACAGTGAACACGTTTTGTTTCGTTAGTATCATTATCCCCGTTGTTCCAGGGAAGGAGAGAAAGTGAGCGACTTTCCTGAGTGTCTTCATCACACAGCAGCCCCCTCCTGACCGCTGGTCGGAAATCCCGGCCAATCGCCTTTTAAGCATCTTGTCCGGGACCTGGGGCCACTAGGTTTGGGGGCAAGGAGCCAGGGTCTCTGCTGGGGTTCGGGCTTGGTGGGGGGTCTCAAGGGAACTGTCCCTGCGGCCCCCGGGTTGGCAGCTCTCCGCGCAGTTTCATCTCCCCCACCTCCAAGCTGTAGCCAGGAGCGCTGCAGATTTGCAAATTAGCATCCGAATTGCCTTTTTTAGCTATTCAGGACTAAGACGGAGGCCAGGCTGGCCCTGCTTCCCCTCCCCCCAGTCCCATTTATGGCAACGGTATGATTTCCCATTTAAATACATGTAAAAGTAGTAAGTAGTGAGATTTCGTAAAGTAGTTGAAAATAGTAAAACAGTGGAGTCAATTTAAAGGACAATATCAAGTAATTACTCATGTGGGTGGCACATGGATAAAGCATACATTTTAATGATGAATCGCAAATGATTAAAATAGGGAACGCTGCCTCAGTCCAGAGGGTAAGAAGGTTGAGCTTTCAGAGCTCACCCTGGAGGAGACCCTCAGAGCCATGTAACCGAGGACTGGGGTCAGCCAGGCAACTGCCTACTTCCCCAATGTGCCACAGATGAACAAAGCCAGACACTGGTTAAAGTGGAGAGGACCAATTGTAATCAGTAACATACAAATTACAATGGGAAGAGTCCAGTGTGACCCGAACTCAACTTTGGTTTGTGCAGAGGTGACTGGGTGTTTTAAAAGGAGAATGAGGTGTTGGGGAGGGGGGGTGAGCAGGGGCTCAGTAGAGTCAGGGCAGTGACAATTTACAAAAAGCGGGAGGGGGTTTGGCCCATGTGGAACCCACCTGGATTTGCTCCTCCCCTCCCACCGAGGCTGGAGTCTGGAGCAGGGTCCTCCAGTGGCCTCTGGAAGAAAAGGTCAATTATTTCGGAAGCCTTGCATTTTCTCCGGCAGGGGACTTTAACGGGGAGGGGAGGGAACTAGGGTCATCTTCGGGATGCAGCCTTCAGTATGTTAGTGTTTGTTCAAGTGTTTATAGACCAAGCTTGGGGCATTGGTGAGAAGAAGCTCAGCGGAGCCTGGCTAGAGTTTGGTCAAGGAGAGAATGTGTCACCTCTGAGAGGGTCTCAGGCTAGCCAGGGCACCACCTGTGCTCTGCTTGCGGTATGTGGGTCCAGGCATTGTCCCCAGCTCCCATTTGTCCTCATTTCCCATTGTGTTTAAGTTCCTCTGGGATCCTACAAATTGAGGGTGATGGCAGGGATGAAGGGGTGGAGGCGGTCCCCTGGGACGACCTTTAGATGGTTTCAAATAATATAATGATGCCAGCAACTATCTACAAGGGCTCACTCTGTCAAGAGTCATCCACACATCATTTAATCCTGCAAGCAATTCTATGAGGCAAATAATATTATCTATTTTTCACAGATGGGGAAACTGAGGCTCAGAGAGATGAACTGACTTGCCCAAGGGCACACAGTGGGTACTCTGTAGAGCCAGTTGGGACCCAAATTCCAGAATGATTTTTATTTATTTATTTGTTTATTTGTTTTAATGTTTATATTTCAGAGGGAGAGAGAGAGAGACAGTGCATGAGCAGGGGAGGGTCAGAGAGAGAGACAGACAGACAGAATCTGAAGCAGGTTCCAGGCTCTGAGCTGTCGACAGCACAGAGCCGGATGCAGGGCTTGAACCCATAAGCCTTGCGATCATGACCTGAGCTAAAGTCAGACGCTCAACTGACTGAGCCACCCAGGCGCCCCTATTTTTTTTAACTTTTATTCATTTTTGAGAGACAGAGAGAGAGAGAGAGAGAGAGAGAGAGACAGAGAGAGTGCGAGCAGGGGAGGTGTAGAGAGAGAGGGAGACACAGAATCCGAAGTAGGCTCCTAGCTCCCGGAGCCCTGGATGTGGCGCTCGAACCCATGAAACGTGAGATCACGACCTGAGCTGAAGTCAGAAGTTCAACCGACTGAGCCACCCCGGCGCCCCCAGAGTGTTTTTAACTGGCTGGCAGAGAGCCAAGGATACTGTGATGACTTTAAAACTTGCCCCCAAATTCTTTGACACTGATGGTCAAGAGTGGAGTTTAATCCCCTCTGCTTGAATATGGCCCTGCCCAAGGGCCAAGGGGCAACGTCCAATACCTTTTCTAGTAGCCATGTTTTCAAAAGATAACCAGACAGGTGAAGTTAATTTTAGGAATACATTTTATTCAACACAATGTATCCAAAATATTGTCATTTTAACATGTAAGCAATAAAAAAAGTTATTAGCTACTTACATTTTTTTCACACTGTCTTCTTTTATTTTTTTAAATGTTTTATTTATTTTTAAAAGAGAGAGAGACAGCGTGAGCAGGGGAGGGTCAAAGAGAGAGGGAGACACAGAATCTGAAGACAGGCTCCAGGCTCTAAGCTAGCTGTCAGCACAGAGCCCGACGCGGGGCTTGAACCCACAAACTTCGAGATCATGACCTGAGCCAAAGTCGGATGCTTAACCGACTCAGCCACGCAGGCGCCCCATCTTCACACTAAGTCTTGAAGTTCAGTCTGCATCTGACACTTGCTGCACATCTCGAGTGGGACTCGCCACATTTCACACTGTCAATGGCCACCAGTGGCGAGCAGCTGCTAAAAGGGACAGGACAGCCTTGACGGGTCAGAGAAGACCTTGTCCACGCTGAGTACCCACGTACCCTGCCAAGGGGCTGCCCTCTGTGCTCTGTCCACCCTGTCACCTTCTCTTCTGTCATGGTTCCCTTTAGCATTCACCCCTCAGGAAGGAGACAGGGGAGGGGAGAGGAAGGGGATAAAGGAGGAGGAGGCAAAAGAAAAAAAGAACCTAAGATATGCCAATCAGCTGGGTACTTGAGAAAGAGGTAGTGAAAACGAGGCAGCCCCTGCTCTTATGAAGCTTAAATAAATGTCTAATTACAAATTTTGATAAATGCCTTAAAAGAGAAGGGGATGAACAAGGTGATACAGGGACTAACAAAGGGGTGGGAATTCTACTTCTGCAAGGAGGATCAGGGAGGGCTTCTTGGAGGAGGTGCTATTTAAGCTGTGATGGAAGGAGCCAGTCATGTAGAGTAGGTGACAGCTTTTCAGGCAGCGGGAACAACGTCCAAGATCCGGGGACAGGACACGATTGGCTTGTCTGAGGAAGGGGAAGGACAACGAACGAACGTGTGGGGGCACATTCAAGGGCACCATGGCAGGGGTGGGCTGGGGCAGTGGCAGGGACAGGATCGCACAGGTTCCCATCGGCCTCGGTGACGGTGACGGTGACGAGTCAGGGTTTCATTCAACCCCGGGGGTCAGAAAGGACGGCCCAAGCCCAGGGCCCTGGTAAGACGCTGTGTGTCCGCAAACACTCGGGGCTGGGCCCAGTCCGCCAGGGCCCTGGAGCCTCTGGGGACCCCAAGCTGAGTCCCCTCCTCGGGTGGCGGGTCCCTGAGCTCCTCTCCCGCTGCCCAGCTCACCGAGCGCGGGGAGGGAGGGGACGCTCGTGGCGGCTCCGGCTCCGGGCCGACCCCTCCCGCACGGCTTCGTCCCAGTTGCTCCCCTTTTCTTGGGAACAGCCAGTTTCCTGCTCGGCTCCGCGGCGACAGACGCAAAGTGGTGCTGTCACTCGTCGGTGCGCGGCGCAGAGCCGGCGCCGCACCGCTGGGAGATCGCGGCCGCAGGAGGGGGGCGGGCACCCCCTAACCTCGAGCCCACGCCTTGACCCTGAACCCCTTCCGACACCTGAGGCCCAGCTCGGGGACCCTCCCCGCGCAGGCGCAGAGTGCGTGGCGGCGGTGGAAGGGGAAGGGGGCCAGGGGCCTGGGGATTGCAAGGAGGTGGGGCGGGGGGCGCCCCGGCACGTGCAGCTGGCCAGTGCCCTTTGTTCTGCGGCTCCCGGCCGGCTGGCGCCTCCCGCCCGAGCGTGCACGTGGTCGCGGGCGGCGAGCCCCCGCCCTGCCCCCCTCCCTGCCCAGAGTGCCAGGTTCGGGAAGGGAGTTCGAAGTTGAGCAAACCCTGGACCCGGGTCTCCCAGCCTTCAGCCCAGGGCTGGCCGGCTCCGTCTGGTCTGTGCCTTCATTCAGTGTGGACGTCCGTATTTAAGGTCGGGAAGGTGGCCTCAGGCACTCTGGGAGCCCCAAGCTGGGCCCCCAGACCCAGCATGTGGGGTCCACGAAGGCCTTCGGGTGGAGCCAGGGCGGGGGGGGGGGGGATAAAATCTACAGAACTAATGGCTGGTTCCCTTTAAGGAGAAGGGGAGGGGGTTGAGGACACCTGGGGACTGTGAACTCCTGGAGCTGTTCTCTGTGGTATCTCCAGGTCCCAGAGCAGTACTGCCTGGTATTTGTTGAATGAATGAATGAATGGGCAGTGAAGGAACCAGGTTCTAACTTGCGGGTGTCTCAGGCCCCCCACTACATAGCAGTTTCTTCTATAAAAGCAAGAATGAGTGGATGGTTGCTTCCACCTCGAATGTGGGAAGGGGTGCCATGAGAGACCATTGGGATGATCGATGAATAACAGCTGGTGTTTATGGAGCCCCTCCTTGACCCCAGAGCTGTGCCACCTGCTGCAATGAGTTCTTGAGTTTAATCTTCACATCCCCCCTGTGAAGTAAGGATTGTTGGTAGCTCCATTACACAGATGAGGAAATGAGGCTCAGACACGTGGGATAGTGTGCCCAAATTCACATAGCTAGGAAGTGGCAGGGCCAAGATATGAACCCAAGAAATTGGCTCCAGGGGCTTCGCTCTGGCCAAGTCACAGCACAGTTGAGTGTGCCATGGTTTTGGAAGGGTCAAAGACATCCTCACAGCCACATACAAGGCTCCTCCCAGGTAAGATGAACCCTCCTGAGGGACCAGAGGCCCCATGTTGCCTCCAGCCAGGTCCAGAAAGGCAGCACAGGTCTGAGTGAGTGAAAATATTGCCTCCAAGCCAGCTGGCCCTGGCCTCCACGGGGACCATCACTCTGTTTCACGTGTGTTGCATTTAATCCTCATAGCAATTCGGTAAAACCCCTGCTCTTACCATTATTCCCATTCTCCGGAAGGAGGAAGTGGGCCGTAGTGCGGTTTACCAGCTTACCCGAAGCCACTCAGCTATTACATGGGAGAGTTGACATCCAAACCCAGGTAGGCTGACTCCTGACCCACGTTCTGTTCTCCCTTTGCACTGACCACAGCGGGAGGCTGGATGCTGCCAGATGTGTGCCAGATGTGGCCGGGGCAGCATTTCTCCGCAGCCATCCTGCCTCTGCTCAGTGATGGGGCAGCTGCTGGGAGCATCAGAAACCCAGCTGAGGCTGAATCAAGATAGGAATCTGAGTCCTCCATCCCCTGTCACTGGACATCCTGTATTCAATCACCCACATATTCATTTCTTTTAATCATTCTCGTCTTGACTGTGATAGAGTCATTTTTATAGCTCTGAGAACGTGCATGTCATTTAAATTAAGTGTGCTGGAGTCAATCAGTTTTGTTGGAGAATCAGGCTGATAAAGGAAGACATATTTCAATGATCCCTTCCTTTTAACTGATTGTTCTCCAGCACACTGTTATAAGAGGCTCGTTTAGGGAGTGTGTGGATGTGACAATCTGCACATCCTCTTCCAGAACTCTGGGATGCTAAGGAAGGGCCCCTGGAAGCTTATCTGTAGGAAGGGCATCAGTGTTTTCAGACCCTAAAAGGGTCCCTGTGTCCATGCTTGGCATTCAGGCCTCAGACTCACCCGTCTTCAAGAACTATATGAGTTTGGACATTCAGCATTTCAAAAGCGACCAGTGGGAACAGGAAACAAGAGGATTATCCCCAAATGACCTGCTCTGAGTAAACCCTTGTGATCTTAACTTGGTTGGCAGAGGTGGAGGTGGGGGGGAGCTCAATTATGACTAGTTAAATTTCCTTCTTGGCTAGCTGGATGGGGACCTTAAACTGAACACATTTGGTTTAAGGAAATAAGTGATGTGACAATTCTGCCTCCTGAAAGTGTGCAGTTAATTCAACTTATTTCAGGGATGTTAACTGGGGAACAAGTACAAGTCCCGCTGGTCCTAGGGGAACTGTTTTAAGGTCCTCGACCTGTCAAGCTAATCGCTTTATTATAAAAGCTGGAGTCTCCCAAGAGGCCAGGTCTGCTGGACACTGACACTGAATGGCAACATGTGGCTGAAGAGAGAGGCCTCCTAAAGCAGCCAGCTTGGGCCAGAGCTGCCATGGGACAGCATGTCACCAAGTCCCATGGCCCACTCTGCCTTGGCACCCTTCCTCATCTCCTTTCTATTTACCTCCTCCCTTCTCTTTCCAGGAAGGACTTCAGCAAGGAGTCCCCCGGAGTGAGGGATGGCTGTCCGGTTTGTGATTGTGTATGTGTGTGCAAACCCCCATGTGTGCAGCTCTGTAGGTGTGCTCTGTGTGGGCATGCATTTTTGTGCCCTGTCGTGGATGTGCATGTGAGTGTGCATATGTGGTTGAGCTCTGTGTACATGTTTGTGCATGTGTCTGCAGATGTGTGCATCGTTGTATGTGTGTGTGCTTGTGCGACCTCACCTGTTTCCAGAGCAACGACTTGTGTGCTGACTAAGGACCTCTCAGTAGCCCAAGAGGCCCTGGTCACAGCCTTGAGTCAGCTGCTTCTGTGCCTCAGAATTCTCCTGCGTGATCAAACCACCGAGAAGCATTTCATGCCCACATCAGAAGGAACCCATGACAACCTCAGTTTACTGTTTGAAGGGGAGGTGTGGCCCCGGCCCCAGGCTGTCCAGGATTCTAGTGCCTAGATGGGTGGTATCCTCTGGGCCACTTCTGTCTCCTCCACCAGTGAGCAGGAGAGGGAATTCCATTAGGTAAGGCTCTGATAAGACCTTACAAAAGTCTTTTTTACCTCTCTGAGCCTCAGGTCTCTTATGAGAAAATTGCATAAGATTGTTGAGAATTACGTAAAGTTAAATCCTGTGCAAAATAAGAAAATGCCCTCTGACTGGGTACTTCCCACAGGCATGGGCCATGTCTCCCTATCTTTGTTCCCTAGTACTTTGTAGGGGACCCAATGAATAACAAGCTCTTAGTTCCTGTTTCCTGAAGTTGCAAATGAATGAATGAATGAATGAGTGAATGGTTGTCTGAAACCCATGGGCACACAATAGAAGTTTGATGTAATTTTCATGTACTCTGAGGCTGAACTTCTCAATTGCGTTCTGCAGCACATTATTGTTGCTTGATGGGCAAATGCGGGGGGGAATGTCATGGTGAAGGACTATTCTATTGTTAAATATTTTTGGAATATGGTAGACCTTGGAGCTTCCCAATGTTAATTGATTCAGTACACTATTATTGAACATCTACTATATGTTTGGCACCACTCTGGGTGTTGGGGATAGATAGAGCTGTCAATAAAAGAGACATTCTTTTGCTTTTATTTTTTATTATTTTTTTAAAGATTTTATTTTTAAGTAATCTCTACACTCAATGTTGGGCTCTAACTCACAGCCCTGAGATCAAGGGTCACACGCTCCACTGACTGAGCCAGCCACATGCCATCCTTTGTTTTTTTATATAGCTTTACCACTTTTACATTCTTCCATAAACAATCTTTTAACTTTGCCTACTTTGAATTTAATATAAATGGGCTTATGTTGTATGTATTCTTTGATGTCAAATTAAAAAGACTTACTCATGTTGCTATGTTTAGCTACAGTTCACTCATTTTCATTGTCATATAGTATTCTGTTGCATGATTACACCACAATTAATCATTCTACTCTGAGGGGTATTTGGATTATTTCCAGTTATGGACTATTACAAACCACACTGCTATGTCATTGTGTATGTGTCTCCTAATGCCATATACACCAGTGTCTCTAGAAAGAAATGGAATTGCTGGGTCACAGAGCTTATGCGTTTCCAACTTTGCTAGATCATGCCCAGCTGTTTTCTAAAATGTACCAATTTACATTCCCACCAGAAGTGACTGAGACTTCTTTGTAATCCACCTTCTCACCATTATTTCATGGATGCTTCTCCTTTTCTCAGAGTCTTTGAACATGCTGATCCTCCTTCCTAGAGCATCTCTTTTCCTATTTTCTTATTTGTCTTATTAACTCTAAGGTGGCCATTAAGGACTCTCCCTCCTGGCAGTCTTCCCTGACTCCTTAAATCTGGATTATATGCCCCCCCCCATATTCCCATAATCCTTTCCATAGCATGGAATACATCACATTGTATTATAACTTCCTATTCACTTTCTTGTCCACCCTCCACCCCAAGGACTCCACCCTCCACTTCAAGGACTGAGGGATCCTTGAAGGCAGGGGGTATATCTTGATCTAATGCAGTGCCTGGCACACAGTTGGTACTCAATACATGAATACTGAACAAACAAGTAGAATCCATTTCTTCCCTCAACTCATGGCTCCCTTAAACCATTGGGAAGCCAGGTGAGTATTAAGCCTTTTCAGAGAATTGTTGCCAAAACAACAAATAATAACTCTGGGGAAATTAATTGTCAGATCTGGCTCTTTCATTAATGGCTCATCAAAGGACTGTGAGCCCCCAGGGGGACTCTTAAAAATAAGTAACTGATCAGCATGGAAGGAAGGGCATCCTCTTCCCAGCACACCCCCTGCCACCACCACCAACACACAAACAGACACACCTCCTGCAAGTTGCACGGCCTGGCCATTTAACACAGTTATTACCAAGTCCCACTTAGTGAATTATGAGAGAGAGCCTCGAGAGAGCTTTCAAAGATCTTCAAATGAATGTTTAAAAGCCTGCGGTTGCTCAAACAGGCTCAGCTAATGGCATTTATTACTTGGAGGATAGGGTATTTACATAAAGCTGGATTTTTATTATAATGGTCAGATGGTTCCCGAGAGGGAGGGTGAGAGGGAGAAGGGAAGGTGAAGAGGCAAACGTTCTACTTAAAGTTGATTTCAACTGATGTTGTCAAACCTAGGGTAGGGGTTTAGTAGATGACCACGGGGCAGAAGGGGCCAAGTACAGAAAATGGTGCTAGGTCCCTGTAGAATAAGAGTCAGCACCTTGGACAGCTCATGGTGTCTGTCATTGATGTGTTGGTAAGTACTCTGTTAGACAGTTCTCGTTCTTACTAGGGTCCTTCCATGAATGATCTAGGGAAGGTCCCTCATTTCTCGTAGCTATACCTGGAGTGTGGGTAAACCAGGGTATTCTCTGTCTCCTGGCTTCATCAGTGGTTCTAGGGATCCCTATGTACTCATTTGCATGACGATGGTCAAGATGAAGATGAATTGAAGCCAGTTGTTAACATCAAGGAGCTTTTATTAGTTGTCTATTACTGCATAAGTAGCCACTTGCAAAACTTAGAGGCATAAAACAACAATTATTTGCTGTGATTCTGCTGATAGGGTGATTCTTCTACTGGCCTTGCCTGGGCAACTCATGCATCTGCAACCAGCTACAGTGGATCTGTAGGGGCTGGAGGGTGAAGCAGTGAGAAATGAATTTAAGGAGGCAATGATGCCAGGATGAATCTGGAATATGTGTCTTCCAGGTGGACATCACTGAGAAGAATATTTTAGGAAGAAGAAGAAGAAGCAGTGTGTGAACAAATGTATGAACTGACTGGGAGGTGTTTGGGAGCCATGGAGATTGGTAAGTGATTCTGAATGCCCAGATCATAGGAGGAAGAATGATTTCAGATGGCTCTGGGGAGGTGAATAGAGCATTAGATATTATGTAGGGGACTTGGCCATTATTCTGTATATTTTGAGGAGAGCTGAAGTGATAAATAATATTTAAAAGAATAATTACTACATACCAGGCATGTTTCTGAGCATTGGAGATACAGCATTATTTCATTTAATCCTTGCTATTACCACTAGTTTATACATGAAGAAACTGAGGCATACCCAGAGTTGCATAGGTAGTATGTGCCAAGGAGGTGATTCAGAACCCAGGTAGTCTGGCTTTAGAACTGGTTATTTTAGTTACTATTATTCCATAACCCTTTGGTCAGGGGTTAAGCTGGGAGTAGGACAGTTAATGAGAAATGAGGCAGGATTAAATTTGCATTTCAGAAAAAAATGGGGGGAGTTCCATAATTAATATCAATATGGAAATATTGGATTAAACAAATGTTATCATGTCTCTTTATTGCCAGACTTCTCAGAGCCTAATATGAGACACTAATATGCACTAGAAAGTAAGCTCCATGAGCAAAGGACTGTAAGCTCCATGAGCACAAGAGACCTTGATGCAGGGTAGGGGAAGGAAATGGGTGTCCCAAGGTGATCAGAGCTAGCAGGGATCTAAGTGGTCCCTTGAGTACAGCCCTTGATATTTTTTGTTTCTTGATTAAGTCTAAAGTCAACTTGATAGTTATTCGCTTATAAGATTAATTCATTCTTTTGGAACAAGTTGAATAATATGGAAGTGAATAAAGGAAGCATTACAGTTTTCCTAAATCCCCTTATAATCTCATTCTGTGAAGAAATAAATATTAATAGCCTGGTATATTTCCTTCCACATGTCATGCCAAACTCATACACATAAATACAGAGGTTCTTCTTTTTCAAAAAATAGGATCATATTATAGCATTCCTCTGTAGCTTGACATTCCACAACTCAATATATCATGGACATCATTTAAAATCAGCCCTTGCAGATTTAGTAGACTTTTTCTAAATCTTTTTTTTTACATTTATTTATTTTTGAGAGACAGAGACAGAGCCTGAACAGGGGAAGGAGCAGAGAGAGAAAGACACAGAATCCGAAGCAGGCTCCAGGCTCTGAGCTAGCGATCAGCACAGAGCCCGATGTGGGGCTCAAACCCACAAACAAGTGAGATCATGACCTGAGCCAAAGTCGGATGCTCAACCGACTGAGCCACCCAGGTGCCCCTAGTAGAATTTTTCAATAATTGTGGAATATTCCCCAGTTTGGATATAGCACAATTTACTCAAACAGTCCCTTGTTGATAGACCTGTAAGTAATTTCCTGTGTTGGCCACTAACAATAATATTCAATAAATATCCATTATATCCATATGTCCTGATACACTTTTTTCCTGTAAGATAGATTCTCAAAGCAAAATGGTTGAATGAAAAAATGTGCTTTTTAATTTTTTAATAAATCCTGACAGATTATTTTTCTCTAAATGTTGTAGTGATTCACACTTTTATCAATGATAAAGAGGAATTCTCATTTCTCCACTCCCTTTCTAACAGTGGCTCTTATCAATTCATAGGGTTTCCTTCCCCCAATATGATGAACAAATGAGAAAAAGAAAAAAAAATCAGAACAAAGAAACAGTACCAAAAAAAAAAAAAAAAACCACACCCAACACCCCCAACCCTTATTGTTATTTAGATTTGCACTTAACTGGGGATTAGTGAGGTTGATTATCTTCTCAAATGTTTGTTCATCATTTGTGTTTTCTTCTCCAAGAAATCCTTGTTCGGATCACTTATCAGGTGGTTACTCTTTTCATTATGGGTCTTCAGTAGATCTTTGCATATTAAGGATCTCTGATCCTTCATTTGTAAATATAGAGAAGTAACACAGGGGAGAAGTGAATTGTCTGAGGACACCAGAATGCAAGTATCAGAGCTGGACAAGGTCACACCTCTAGATTCCCTGCGCAGGATTTCTTCCCTGGCCCATTCCATAGCTTAGACCCTTGTGGTAAATTTTCTGGGACTTGCTAGAACAAATTTTCTCAGAGTATGATCTTCCTTCATCAGAATCATGTTACACTTTATTAAAATTCAGATTCTGGGGCCATACCCAAAACGTGAATCAGAGTCTCTAGAAGTGGAGCCAAGGAATCTTCTAAGAGAGATTTTCATGTTTTTGTTGTATTCACCAAAATTAGAGAACCATTATCCTAAAAGCTCAAAGTCCTTGCCTAGGCACAAAGGGCACTGCCTGGGGTGGAGAAGTCAGTGGGAGAATGGCATAATACCTCTCCCCCACCCCATCACCACCGGCTGGGGAGAGAGTCCTTAAGGCTGAAGCCTCGAAACAGAGCTATCACAGGGGACCTGTTGGCCTCATGCTGCCCTTAAGCCAAAAGCAAGCTTTTGTGGCAATAGAGGTGAATCTAATATATCACTTTCTTGCTGGTATAAAGGTGTAAATGTCAATTTCTTCTCGTTTTTGTGAAGATTTGACAAAGCACTTAAAGCAACACCCATTTTAATCAACAAAGCGTCTAGAAAGATCACAGGGTGGCAAGTGTGCCATATCCTATCTGAGCTTTAGGTGGATTTGAAAATTACACTTTTAATTAAAATTGGCATTTCTGAAGCTTGGCTGGAGCTGGCCGTTTTACTGGGGAATTGCAGATTGTGAAGCAGACAATCTGAGGGGAGGGTTTAAATGAGCAAAGAGAAGGCTTGTGTATGAACAAGAAGCACTTGTTTAAATAATGAAGTGGAGAAAAGATAATGTAAAAATGCCTTTGTGTTTAGATACGTTTCCTCAGAGACCCTTGTAGCTGAGCTGTCCGAGGTGCTGACGGTTGGGTGAGAGGAAAATTTGCCAGAGGTGAGTGCCTGGCCTGTAGTTCTCAGTCCATCAGGTATGGCCTTTTTCATCAGTTTCTTTCCAACCAATGGCAAATGCATTGCCAGATGTTATACTACAATATAATTCAATCCACAAAAGCTACTGATTACCTACTATACCTACTGAGCAGTGCTTTGAAGAGTGGGAAAAAATGCCAAGCCAGAATCATTGGGTTGATTCTATTCCGCAAATGTTGCAATGGACCTCCAAGCTGATATTGTTCCAAGATGTAAAGATTTTGTGATCCAGTAAAATTTTAAAACAATCATGGGTAATTCAAAGTAAAGACATTTTAAGGACATCAACTATCACTCATTCTTTCCAACTTCTGATGGAAAACAGGAGATTTTAAAACTGAAAAACTTAGGAAAACCATAATCAGAATGAAAAACAACTCTTTAAAGTGGCTCTTTAACAACTCAATTCATTGTCCTTGTTCTTCTCGTTTAACCAAGAGCCATAGGAAATTTCACCATACACTGGCATCAGTTTCAAAACTGGCATTTGGGAGTAATTGATCCATCATGTAGGCCCTCAGGAAATAAATAGAATCTCTAGAAACATCCTAATTAAAGGTCATCTAATGTAACAGGTGGGTGCACATCTGACCTCCAGGGTCAGCCTGTTGGATAGTCTTGTTAGAAAGTTCGTCCTCTTTCCAAGGTGTAATTATGGATGAAGTGAGTGTCTATGGGAGTGGGTGGAAAACGTTGGAATTAGCACTTGTCGAGAACCCCCTATGTGCCAGAACTGTGTCTGTGACAGATGCTATACTTACTTTCTCCCTCATAATCTAATGTTCATTCTTATTTTGTGATGTGGGCACCATTAGCATCCAGATTTGAGTATGAGAAATGTGTTACATATGAGGATTTAGTTTATAATAATAATTAAAAAAAAAAACTCTCAGGGCACCTGAGTGTCTCAGTCAGTTGGGCAACTGTCTCGATTTCAGCTCAGGTCATGATCTCATGGTTGTGGGATCGAGCCCCATGTCAGGCTCTGTACTGAGTGTTGAGCCTGCTTGGGATTCTCCCTCTCCCTTTCTCTCTGCTCCCCCACCCCGCCCCAAATTAAAAAAGAAATGTAAAAAAAATAAAGTCAGTTAAAAAAATAATTAAAAAATTTCAAGAACTCTCAAAGATCAATTTAGAGGGGAGCAGTTAGTCAATAAATAATATAAAGACAATTGGTTAGAAAAATCTATTTTGACTTTCATTATCAGAGCAGTCATCAAATAAATTCCAAATGAATCAAATACTTAAATATAAATGATATAAACATATAAAGTTTTTTAAAACAGAAAACATGAAATTGAAAAGTTATCAAATCTCAGGAGGAAAATGGATTTTCAAAGCTTAGAAACAATGGAAAAAAAGGAAAAGTTGAACAATTTTAATTTCCAGGATAGAAAGATCTTATTACACTTTTAAATCTCATTTTGAAAAATTTGGTAATTTGTTATAGTTAAAAAATGAAATGCATAGAGATCATTTTGGGGGTAGAGGACTTGATGGGGAATCTTACAGGGAAAACATTATCTATTTTGATGAGGCTGGAAATTAATTGAGCTGATATATAATTGAGGTTAATGCATTTTATTTATTATGTGTTAGTTATACCTTGATTTAAAAAAAGGGCACTTGGGTGGCTCAGATGGTTAAGTGTCCGACTTCAGTTCAGGTCATGATGTCGCTGTTCAAGACTTCAAGCCCGTGTCGGGCTTTGTGGTGACAGCCCAGAGCTGGACCCTGCTTCGGAATCTGCGTCTCCCTCTCTCTCTCTCAAAAATAAATAAAAACATTAAAAAAAAAGAGCAGAAAGAAAGTGAAACCCAACCAAATGTAATAACTGTTTTAGACTACTTAAGGGGAGAGTTGCCAAGTTCCTATGGTGGCAAAATCCCTTGAGACAACTGTACTTTGTATGAATTCAGACCAGACAGTACTGACTGAATCCCAGTTCATACAAAAAATACTTGAAGTTTCAGGGCACCTGGGTGGCTCAGTCACTTAAGCATCTTACTTAATTTTGGGTCAGGTCATGATCTCATGGTCATGAGACCAACCCCTTGTTGGGCTCTGTGCTAGCATGGAACCTACTTGAGATATTCTCTCTCTCTCTCTCTCCCTCCCTCCCCCCACTCTCTCTCCCTCCCCCCCTCTTTCCCTCTCTCAAAAAATAAAATAAAAATAAAATATTTGAAGTTTCTAGTTGACCACAAATTTAAGAATGTCAACCATGTGATTCAGCTAGAACCAAAAGAAGGCACAACCCAAGTCTTTACTTGTAAAAACATAGTGCCAACAGGGGAAATAATAGACACCTAGCTTAGTGACCATTACTCCACCTGGCTGGCCAATATTTGAATAAATCAGTGAAATGTGGTCATTGTCTTACATGGCCAACTGTAAGGAGGAAGGAAATCCAGCCTGGACTTGAGTTTGAATCCCAAATGTACCAAATACGTATTGTATGACCTTAGGGAAATAGTATCACTTCTGAGCTCAGTCTCCTCATCTATAAAATAGGAACACTACTACAGCATTGGAAGGCTGTTGCAAAGACTAAAGGAGGTACTGTATAATACACTTGGTGTACTGCCTGACAAAATAACCCCACATGCCAGTTAGTTGTTGTTAGTGGTATTATTAACCACGAGTTCCAGGGACTCTCCTTGTATGTCATCTCCACAGTATTCCTGAAAAAGTTTCCTTTTTTTGAGGAGGTAGGAAAATTGCACAATCATTTGCCAAAACAACCTAGTTGCCTCCCCTGTTCCAGCTCTTGCCACTGACCTAGAGATACCCCAGAGCATGCATGGTCTCTTTTCACTGCGTGAGCTGCTGTGATCAATGTCCAAGGCAGTGAGCAAGGTAGGGAGGGGGCTCTGCTGGAGCGAGAAGATGAAGAAATCGAGAAGCCAGCACAGCAGTAGCCAGAGCTCATTGACTCCTTCTCCCCAAGGGCCAGGTTGGCCAGCTGGGGAGGTCTGTCATTAACTCTCTTTATTGTCTACATTTTCTGCCTCACTGGCTCATCTGAGAAGGCAAATGGGACTGGCTTTAAGTCACTCCTTACATGGACAATGCTTCATTGGCTTCTCGAACTGGGAGGAGCTGGAATCACTGAAAACATTGGCTTCCCAGGAGGCATTCAAACATGTGAGATGGGGGGCTGGGTGTGCACATAACTTGGGGTTTTCCTGAGAGCTTATCCTTAAAAGATCGTGGTAGTTTACCCAACCATGCCTTCTTTTGATCCCAGAGTCTCTTACTACTACCATTTGGAGGGTCAGCCATGTCCTTTGTGGCCAGACTCATACACCTCACCCCTTGCATTTAAAAAAATGTGTATTATGGTATTACTCCACAAGGGTAGAAGCAGTGTGGGATGAGCTTTGCATGTAGATATTGATGTGCTGCTTACTAGCCATAAAACTTTAGACTCTCTGAGACCAGTCTCCCTGTCTGTAAAATGGGAATGATTACACCTACCTTGAAGTACTGTGTGAAGATTAATAGCATTGTTCTCCATATTGAGCATTTACCAGATATTAAGTGCTAGAATAGGAGTTATTTCAGTCCAACCCTCCAAATAATCCAATGAAGTAGGTACTATTAACATCTCTATTTTGAGGGAAGAAAATGAGACACAGAAATTAAGCAACTTATCCAAAGTGTTACATCTGTCTCTCTCAACCTCCCCCATGGAACTCATTTATTCCCATGGCTTCTATGTTTATTTTTCTAGCCCCATTCTCATTTCTTAGGTCCATCCTTGTACATCCAAAGGCATACCTAACTTGCCAACTTGGGGGCTAAAAAGATCTCTCAAACTCAACTCTCCCTAGATGGAAGACATTGAAGCAACGTGTCCAAGGTCAAAAAGCTAGGGAGCCATTAAGCCAGAATCTGAACCTGTGTCTCTGTCTGCAAAGCTTGCACTTTTGGGCACACATTACCTATGAATTGATTTTTCTCTTCAAAATATCCCTCTACATTTTCTGGCTTATTTAAACCAGATCTTAGATAAGACTGTATATCTTATCTGATCTAAGTCAGACTGACCAGATCACCAGGAATTATGTTCTTGAGGATTTCAATTTGCATGAAGTATTAGGGAGGATCTCTGAGCTTCCCCCAAAGACTCAGAGTATGTGACAACTCTCACTTATTCAGGCTACCCAAACCTTCTCCCATTTGCTATACAAATGGCAAGTCAAGGTCCCTCTAACAGACACTATGTTATCTCCACCTTTAGTTCCATCCTCAGTGTAGAACTCAGGCTCAGGCACTCAGATAGGAGTAAGCTACAAGGCAGAGAAGCTGTTCTGGACTTTGCCAAGAAAATTAGATGAAGAAAACTCCATCATATTCTGTTCCCTCATTTGTAGTGTTGGGGATGTGATAGCTGAGTGGATTATGTGAGTTGTAGCATATAAAGAACTTAGCACAGAACAAGGCACAGTAAACTAACTTACTTATTATTGTCATCCCTTCCTTCAAGTTCGTTCTCTGGCCACTATTGGTGTGGAATATCTAGTCACCCCAAGTCCTTCTTTTCCATGGTCAGAAGATTTTTATTCTCACTCACCTTACCTTCATCTTTTCTTCAACCATGGGGCAAGTTGAAAAGTACAGACCCAGAAATAATGCACCATTATTTGCCCTGAAAAAGAATTCTCCTTCCTCTTCCTTCACCATGTTCTCTCCCCTTTCCCTCCCTTCCTTCTCCTCCCTCTTTTCCTTTCTCCATCCCTTCTACCCTCTCTCCCCTCCCTCCCTCCCTCTCTCCCTCCCTTCCTTCCTTCCTTTCTTCTTCCTTCCTTCCTTCCCTTCACCTCTTAGTGGAAAGCCTCACAACATGCTGTCCTTGGTACTGACTCATTTTTCTCCCTTGTTTAGCCAGGGAAGGAAACTGTGTATACAAATGAAAACATATGTAATGTCACACAGCTAGTGCAGATTGAAGCTGGGACGTTTCCCAAGCTAAGTTCTGTATCTTTTCGTGTGGCCAGGGCTGCCACAGTACCTTCAGAAAGATGCCCAGAGAGGCTGTCTGACCTGGACTGGAGATGCCAGCCTGGGTGTGGCCCTTCCCCACAGCCATTGACTTCAGAGCTCCGGGCACAGACAGCTAGCGCCTTACCTGGGTACCCTAGAGACTTCTTTGGCTCAGTGATAGCTCCACTGGGACCTTGAACGCGGAGCCCAAGCAGGATACACAGGCCAGAGATAAGGCCAAGAACAGATTCCCTTTGGCGCTCAGGTGCTGTTCATCAGAAATCGACAGCCCCCGCAGTCCTGGCTGATGACAGGCACAGGGTGATAACAATGCCATGTGATCAGCAGCCTTGGAGGACAGGCTGTCACTGGTTCCCGGAGATAAGGGAACAATGAGCAACCCTTCCACCTAGGGAGGGGCCTGTATAGGGCCTACAGGGCAAAGCAGCAGGAATCGGAAGCTTGCCTGGACTCCCTCTTCCCAGCAGGCCCCTGGAGCTCCCTCCTGTCACTCAGTAACCCCAGGCCCTATTATGCACCCACCCTTGCGACCCCTGTTCTCTGGAGTTAATCATGTTATCTCTAGAGCACAGGCATTAGCAGGTAACAGACAAGAGGTTTCTTTCCTACCTCCTGCCCCACAGAGCCTGCTTAGAGTAAAGCATTTTCGGGGGTGTGGGGGGTGTTGCTGGAAAATAGATCTTCCTCCAGATGGTTTATCCAGGCCACAGACTCCACATTAACAACTCTTTCCACGATCAGACCCCTAAGTCAGCCTCAGAGGCAAACCTGAAGCCAACCTAGGACTCTTAAGGAATTAGGAGGGTGGGCATAGGGGGGCTGCAAGCAGCGTTTTTGGGTGTCTTCCCATCCCACCTCCTATGGAGCAAAGCTGCTGACCTCACACCCAGGTCCTAGTTTTGGAATGTGTTCTGCTCCCTAGTTCCTCTCTTACCCTTCCCCCATTCCTGCCCGCCCCTTTCCCTACAAGGTTACAATAGCCATGAAGTGGAGAGTCAGGATGCCTGGGTTCTGGTCCCTTCTCTGGCCCAACTTTGATGAGTGATCTTAAGGATCATAGGTGAGTCACTTCACTGCCCAGTGTCAGTTTCTTCATCTGTTAGTTGGGTTACTGATGTGTGACTCTCAGATCTGCAAGGTGATAAGAAGTTCCAGGGGAGGAGGGAGGTCTGAGATGTGCCCTCCACCAAACAGACTACTCACTGAGCAGGGCGGGTCTCAGCCTGGGTGTCAGCTCTGCCTGACTACCAGGGTGTGCGCTCACCCTCCCCTCACTCTCCCCTTTATATTCTTTCTGCTCCTCTTCTTCCATGCCTGTGCTGCGACTGCTCATTGGTGCAGCTTCTGTTTTATTTCCCCCCATTTCTGTCACCCAGTTGATTCTCCCTCCTGCCCTTTGTTGATGGTTCATACATATCTCTAAGCCTCACACTGCTTTTTCACTCGCTGTCCGTGAGGGGTGTAGACAAGGATTATTTATCTAGCCCATTTTTTAATACTGTTATGGATGCCTTTGATGTTGTTATGGATGGTCCAGTTGAGGTTGACCTCTCAACTCCAGTTACCTCCATCTCTTTACCCTTTCTGCTTGTACCCATGGACACATTCTAGACTTTGTCATCACCCTTGGCCTTCCCACCTTTGAAATATTAAACTTTCCGATGAGTCTCCCATATTCTTGGTTCTCTAATTCCACTCTACCTTCTCTCTGATATTATTAAGACTTCCAGGTTCCTACTACTTCCATTTTTTACCAACACGCGTGCCCCCTGCTTGCACCATAGCCTTTCTACCTGGTCACACCCGTGATTCATTATATGAAACATCGTTCTGTCAATAGCGCTCTTGTCCTTCTGCTGTCCTCATTTTTCACCCACTCGTTCACTTATTTATTTATCCAGTACATTGTGATTGAGCATCTACTATGCTCCGGCATAGTGCTAGGTTCGAGAGAGACTATGGTCCAAAAGTAGACATTAATTCCCTTCCAGAGCCCCAGAGTTTAATCCAATCCAATTCACTCTTGGATCTTATGTTTGGGATGCTGAATGTTCTAAAACTTTCTGGTTTCCAACATTCTTTGGACGCTCATTGTTGCCAGAGGTCCTTCTATATGCTTCTTACATGCCTTCTCCCATTCCCCAGGACTGTCTCAAACATTGACTCATTCTTAAGCTTCCACTATGAAAACTTTCCTGAATCCCTCTGGTCTGATGACCTTGTTTTCTGAATCTCTGCAAAAACCAGAGGCCATTAGGTCTATTAATTCTGAACGATGAGGTTACACTGTATGTGGCATAAGAACAGAAGAGACCATCCCTCGCATCTTGCCTCTGGTACAGTCTTGCTGGGCAATCTCAGATGCTGCTACATTGGATCAGTGGTTCTAGATATCTTACAGTCCTGACACCTTCAGAAATTGTACTGAAGCTATGGACTCTCTCCCCGGAGGAGTACCCTTGCAAATACATTCTACCAACAACGTCAGAAAGTTCACAGACTCTGTGAAGCCCAGTTAAGAGCTTGTGGATTAGGGGCACCTGGGTGGCTCAGTCGCTTAAGCGTCCGACTTTGGCTCAGTCATGATCTCACGGTTCATGGGTTCATGCCCCGCATCGGGCTCTGTGCTGACAGCTCAGGGCCTGGAGCCTGCTTCGGATTCTGTGTCTCCCTCTCTCTCTGCCCCTCCCCCACTCATGCTCTGTTTCTCTCTCAATAATAAATAAAAACATTAAAAAAAAAGAGCTTCTGGATTAGATGAGCTCCATAAACCTTTTCAACTTTCTGGCCTAAGAATTGGTGATTTTATGTTGCCTTCGCCCCATACACCAATGTGGTCCCACATCAGGGTGCAGAGGGTAAGGGGTGAGTTCGGGAATCTAATCAGAGAACGGAGATATGAATGAAGATGGAGCAGGGATTGTTCATCCTCTCCAATGAGCATAATAGTATAAAAGAATCTCTCTTCCTTTGTCAGTTCCCAAGAATGCTAACTTAGGAAATGTGAGTGTATTACCTGTTGCTGGGTAAAAATTAATTACCCCAACTTAGCAGTTTAAAACAACAGTAAATATTCATTACCTCTCATAGTTTCTGTGAGTTAAGAATTCAGGATTAGCTTATCCAAATGGTTTTGGTTTGAGTCTCTCAAGAGATTGCAGTCAAGAATCAGCTGTCATCCGAGGACTTGAATGGGCCTGAAGATCCACTTCCAAGGGAATTTACTCACTTGGACAACAGATCGGTCCTGGATTTTAGTGAAAGGCCCCAATCCCTCCCCACGTGAGCCTCCCCCTAGGGCTGCCCAAATGTCCTCACAACACGGTGACTGGCTTCCTCCAGAGTGAGTGATCCAAGAGAAAGCAAGATGGCATTGTGATGTCTTTTCTGACCTAGTCACATGTCACCATTTCCACAATACCTCATTGGTCATGCAGGTCAGTGCAATTCATTGTGAAAGAGACCTTCGCTGGGGCATGAATTCCGGGAGGCGATCATCACGGGTGACTCTCTTGGAGGCTGGTTACCGCAGCGGGAGATGTTCCCAGTGGGGAAGCCACCACACTTGCTCAGAAGTTGAGAGTTTCTCAGGCATATTTTCCTGTACTGCAGGGGATATCCATTAGTCTTTGTTCATTTCCCCTTGGGTTCCAGCTCCAAGAGGCTAGCTAGCAAAGCACATTTTTCTTTTGTTACAAATGAAGCATGTAAGTTACCACTATGTTGGATCTAATGATAACAGCCACCCCCTTATGCAGCAGTCACTACATGCCACCCACTGTCCTAAGCACCATACATATATGAACTCATTTAACCATTAAAAAGATCGACAAGGCAAAAGTCATCATTGCCCCCCAGTTTGCAAATGAGGAAACTGAGGCACACAAAAGCAAAGTAACTTCCCCAAGGAAACACAGTTGACAAGTGTCAAAGCAAGGGTTTGAATCAAGGCATTCTATGGAGTAGGTGCTCTTAACCGCCACACTTGACCCCCAGCAGAAGGGGGTGTAGGTGGCCTGGGGTGTGGGAGTTCCCAAGTTCTGTGGGAGTATTGAGAGTGGATCAATGACTGGGAGCTGGGGGACATCGGCATGTAAGGGCAAAGGAAGCACTTGGGAAGGGGTGAGCTAAGAGGCCGGAAAAGAAGCCAGAGCTGTGGGGCGGGGCGGGGTGGGGGGTGGGGGAGATCAGGCAAGGCAAGAGAGAATTTGGCCAAAAGTTCCACAGGCCACCAAGTGGTTGAGGAGAATGAGGATGACATTGGGGCCCTTGGAGGAAGCAGTTCAGGAGAGTGGAGAGTGGCAGCCAGATTATAGTGGGTCCGGGGCATGTGGTGTGAGGCAGCAGGTGTAGACCAGTCTTAGGAGAGGCTGGCTGTGAATGAAGGGGAGGCAGCCTGAGGAGTGTGGGGAGAGAGGGTGCAGGGCCATCCCAGGGCGACATGAGGGGTCCGGGACAGACCCCAGCCTGAGCACCCCCCCCCCCCCGCCTACTCCCCTGGCCAAGCAGCACAGAATCCGCCTGACAAAAGCTTGTTCCCAGCCCCAGAAGGAAACCCCCATCCCAGGGAGTGCCAAGTGAGGCCTGAGGACGTAAATATTTGCTCGGCTTCTGCCCTTCTTGTTCAAATAGGGCATTGCTTTGGGGGTGGAGGCTGGCTGCGTAGCAAGGAAGTGAGAAATCCGTGAGGGTGGAAGAGTGTGAAGGAGCTGCGAGTGCTCTCGGGGCCACTAATGAATCCCCCAGGCTCTGGAGCTACTGGAATCCATTAGCTCATCAAAGCAGCTAAATAACACCCCTGCTCCTTTATGAGACATCTGTTCAAACAAAGCCAACCTTTCCCCGCCCTGCCAGTCTCCACCTCGCACTGTGCCTGCTCCGCTCTGTCTGCCTCTGGCTGAATCGGACGGGTTGGGCTGTGGTAGTGCCTGTCTGTTGTCTGTTTCCCTGGCTGTAACATGGTGTGTGATCTCAACAGTATGTTGTTATGTTATGACCCTGACCATGAGCTTCTCTGGGGCTGTGCCCTGCATGGGTTTCTTGATGACTTTATCTACGAGTCTATGTGTGCTAGCTGCTATGAACTGAGTTAGTGTGTGTGTGTGTGTGTTTGCAACACTCTCTTTGCTGTGCAACCATATTATTTTTTTTTACATGCAGTGACAATTTGCATGCTGTGTCTTGAGATGGTATGTTCCTGTGTATGAGTTGGTGGTGTACGTGGGAGACGTCTCCTCTGTAAGTGTGTGTTGGCGCGCACACACACTGCAAAACCGACCCTGAGCCTGTATGTAGCTATATTTTGCCACCTGGTCATACACAAGGGTACTTGAACAACGTTGTGACTGTGTGTTAGTGTTTGAAGTGGGTGTTGGGCTACGTCCAGTGAGGTCATGTTGTCACTGTGAGACACTGTGTTTTAGTAGGATGCTTTATCATGATTTCGGAAGGACCTGAATCCCTGACTTACCTTCCCAGGAGACCAGGGCCACCCTGGGGAGCATCTGGCCAGACGTGGCAAATGTGGATGGATGGTAGATGGGGTGGGGCACCGCTCCTCCTCCACTGTTGCACATAAGTCCAAGCCCTGAATCCTAGGACACATCAGGCAAAAGCAAAGGGAACACCCAAGAGGCAACCAGCCCAGGATTCAGATGAGGGGAGGCACCTGGAGAGAAGCGAGGCAGTCAGACAAGCCCGAGGAATCCGTGGCCAGGTGGGGGCAAGGGCAGTGGCTAAAGATTCCGGAAGTGGCCAGTGAATCCCTGTTGCCACCACAGCATAGTGGGGTTAGACTAGCAGCTTCCACATGCATCGGAACCACTTGGGATATTTGTTTCAATGCAGATTCCTAGATCCATAACCAAAGGTTCTGATTTAGTAGGGCCGGGCAGGGCCCTGGTCCCCAAGAATCCTGGGTACTCAGGACCACAGTTTAAGAAAGCCTGGATTCCAGGAACCCTAGGAAAAGATGGTGAAAACCATGAGGTACAGTAAGAATCTAGAAGGGAAGAGGAGGAAAGCAAGATGAGGAAAGGGGGTGTGTGGAGCTAGAGATTGGGGCGTGGCTGGTGTCCTCTGTCCCCGCCCTGTATCTCCCACGCAAGCCCTGTTCCAGACTGCTCAGGGTCCTCGGGGCTCCTCACCTGTGCATGGGGCAGCCTGAGTGCCTGGGACTTAATCCCCCCACCCCCACCCCCACCCCAGCCTCTGCACTGGGCAGCCGTCAGCCCAGGATGCATGGGACTCGAGAATAAACACCCGGCTCTCTCGTTCTTCAGGTGGTACAGTCAGTAATAATTGGAGGTGAGTTCTGCTCTGTCTCCCACAGGTCCCCAGTGGGACCGAACCCCACTTGTCCACAGAAAAACCTGCTCAATAACTACCCCTCCCACTTATTTGGGGCTTTTTTTCCCCCTTCCTGCTCCCTCTTGCTCTCCTGCTGATGCTTCCTGGAATCCCTGGCCATCTAAACTACTAGCACCTATATCCATGTCTCAGGGTTGGCTTCTTGGGGGATTTCAACCTAAGACGGGGCGGGTATGGGGGGAAGAATCAAGGGGTGCTGGATGGAGCTGATCAGGTAGAAGAATGACTGGGGGTGGGGAGTCCCAGGTTTTCTCTTCCACTGGCTGTTTGAGACTTTCCCCTGCGTTTGGAGAGGGCTAGAGCTGCCTGCTCACAGCCCCTGAAGAAGGAGTGAGGGTTCTCTCCATGTACTGCTTCCCCTCTAGTCTTTGATGTGCTGGATCAGTGTGAGGGATCCTTGGAAGTCTCCACTTCCAGAACGTTGTTCTTGAGGCCACAGCCTGTGGCCCCCCAACAGTTCCGCCCAAGGGGAACTTCCAGGGCCACCCTCTTAACCCTTGGCCTGGGGCGGGGTGGGGGAGGCAGCTGTGGGCCTGGCAGGATCTGCTGAAACCTCCAGCAGCTCCAGTTCTGGAAGCTTCTTTCCAGCTCCATCTGGATGGAATTCCTCCGGTCAGACTGCTTGGAAGGGGTATCTGTGCTGTCAGATGCTGCTGCTCTTCGGTAAACCCAGCCTGGCTCCCGTGGGCAGCTCCACCATCTGCTTTGGCAATTTCCTGCAGGAATGTACTGCTGGAAAAAAGACCCCTCTCTGATGAGACCCAGCTGCCCAAAGGTCAGCCCCACTGAGTAGAGCGTTTTGGGCTTTGTTCTAGGGTCATTTCAATGCCCAGAACCTCTTGGTATACACAGTACCATCCCAGCCTTTCCCTCCAGTGCGGGAAAGTGGGGGCTGTGGGTGTGATCCGTGGATCCATGGGTCTTCACTAGAAAAGCAAGCACGTGGTGAATGTCACCCAGGTGAGTGGCTGACTGCCCAGGGCACCACTGTGAGACGATTCTGAAGCTGTGTCTGGGCCCAGAAGAAGGTTGTGGAGTGGCTGGTTGATGGCCTGGAGTGGGGAATGGTAGCAGGCTGCCAGTGCCCCCCTCCATGTTCCCTTGGCCACTTCCACACTCATCTTCAGCTTCGGTGGACAGAGTCTGGGCCTGCTGGCAGCTTCCCATGTCAGGTGCCTGATTCCGTACTCTTCTCAGCTTTCTCTGGGGCCATGAGAGTTAGCGCAACCCACTCTAAGTGCAATTGGAAGTGTTGGGGGGCAACAGCCACGGGGGGGGGGGTTGGGAGGGTGGGTGACCCTCAGCCTGTGAGGCTGGGAGTCAGTGGACCCATGCTCCAGGCTTCTCATCTGATGGAGGGACAATTCTGAGGCATCTTCTGCGTGATTCCTCAGAGGGTCTCCAATGGATTGAGCCCTAATTGTCCCCATGGCACCCACTCATTAACGCGCCCTTCCTCCACTGGTTTTCTCCCTCCCCTACTTCCGGGGACCGCTCCCAAATACTCCACTTTCTCCCAAGTTCTTATTTTTTGGGGGAACCCCTACTAAGACAAGCATGACAGCAAATGTGTCCACCCTCTCTGTAATGTGGCTGTGACAGTACTTAGTGTTATCAACTTACCAGCACTAGGAGCTGGGGTTGGGGGAGGGGACAAAGGCAAAAAGTGGGCCAGAGCCAGAGCCTTGGAAGGGCCCAGTGTGGTAGGGCTGGTGGCCACCTAACATAAATAACACAAGGGATGTCCTAAGTAACACAAAGCAGGGGGAGCACAGAGACGGAAAATTTTGCTTCCGGACAAAGAGGCCAGCAAAGGCTTTCTTTGGAGGAGCTAACATGTGAGCTGAGCCTTTAGAACGAGCATTATTCCCTGTACTCCATGTCCACGATATTGTGTCCACTCTTCCTCTAAAGAGCTTTCCTGCTGTCTCCTCCTTCTGCGACTGGGTCACATGCCCCTGGCCCCGGCCTCTCCTGCAGAGCCCTCCATGGCACAGGGCTGTTTGTGGGATTATTTGAGCACAAATAATGTAGGATTAATCTGGCTCCACTAGATTAGAAGCTTCAGGAGGGCAGGGACCGGGCCTGGTTTTGGTGACTTGTCAGTCCCCAGCATGGAGGGCACCTCCTGCCCCTCCCCTCTGCTGTCACCCTCTGTCTGATTTCATCGCCTCCCACCTGGACGATGGTACCTGCCTCCTCACTGGTCTTTCTTCTCTGCAAAGGCACCCTGCACAACCGCCGGTGTCAGCACCTGCTTGCCCAGCCTCGAGGGGCTACAGTCAGTCCCCCCGCCCCCAGGCAAGGGGCCAATTCAGACCTAGAAGGAGAGGGTTGGCAGGTCCTGCCACCCCCCCCCCCCCGGAGGACTAGAATGAAGGGGCTGGGATTATTTCTACCACTTGAATCATTCACATGCCCCAAGTAAGTCCTCAGTACCCACTGAGCCAAGCCTTACCCCAAGAGTGTACAAGGTGATAAACTGAGGCAGATCCCCCTTTTAATCTCTCAGAACTCCTGGTTTTCTCCTCCTCCAGAAAGCCTACCCTGGCCTGCTCCCTTGAGCCAAGTCGGGTGCCTCTTTGTTATGCCCTTAGTCCCCGTGCTTCCCTCTAGCATAGGTCCCACTGCACAGCGTATTTCATTCATTCATTCATTCACTCATTCAACAAATATTTATTGAGCCCTTACGACGTGAGAGGCTCTGTTCTAGAAGCTGGGATATACCTGTGGACAACATAGAAAAAAATCCCTGCTTCATGGTGCTTCATTCTTGCGGGAAGACTGATACTAAAGAAGATAAACAACTTAAATATGCAATAGATCAGGTGATGGGAAGTGCTGTGGAGAAAAAGAAATGCAAGACAAGGGATAGGAAGTATGTATCTGTAGCAGTTTTAAAAGCATGGGGACAGGGAGGGCTGCCTTGAGACGGTGGCCTTGAGGAAAAACTGGAGGAGGAGGAGGAGGTCATGTGAATACTGGAGGAGAGGGTTTCGGGCAGAAGGGACAGCGGGGCAAGCTCCTTGGGCAGCAGAGAGCCTGGCCAGTCCTCCAAGTGCGATGGGAGCTGCTGGGCTTTGAGCAGAGAGGACAGGATTGGACCTAAGTTGGGACAGCCTCATCCAGGTTCCCACGTTGAGTGGAGGCTTCAGGAAGGACAAAGACAGAAGCAGGCAGCCCAGACAGGAGATGTCTGCAATTACCCAGCCGAGAGATGCTGGTGGTTTGGACTGGGCTGCGGTACATGCGGCAACCAGCCTCTGGAGAGCAGCCTCACTGGGTGGGAAAGCTGGCTTCCCACATTTGCCTTCCAGGACCCTACTGGGTCTGGATCCCTGCCACAAGCCCAGCCCTCTTTCCCCGGGGACTGCTTCCTTTGCCCCCCAGGCCTTGGCCCACCCCATATGCTGGGATCACAGTGCTGTTACTCCTTATAGACCCCAGCTATTCCCCACCCTGGGGTGGGCTCCTGAGGTCCTGAGCCCTGGTTCTTCAGGCCCTCCAACAGGGGGGTGTCTGTCTCTGCCCCAGATCAGCCTCCCAATCCCAGACCTTCCTCCTCTTCAGCAGCCCAAGTGGCTTGACCCTCCCTTATGTACCAAAGTCTCTGCTTCCTTCCCCAGGTCCGTCCCCTGCTCCAGCCATGGAAATGCTTGCACATTCCCAAATGCACCAGGCCTTTTCCCATCCCAGGACCTATTAGAAAGCCCTTCCCCCACCCACTTCCCTCAGGGCTCAACTCCGGTGTCATCTCTTCCAGGAACCCTTCTGAGAGCCCTCAAGCTAGGACACCCCTTCCTCCCATTCTTCTGGTCACACACACAGTACTCTAAATCTAAGCTCCCTCAAGTGAGCCCAGTTCTATAGCCTTGCTGCAGAACAGTCAAGGGCTCCCTGATGCCTGATGTTTAAAATACCCTGTGACCTCATCCGTCCTTACAGCTCTATCTTCTGGATTTGCTTTCTCTGTTCCCCAGATCCCCCCACACCTGACATTCCCATTCGTGGACGTTGCCCTGAGATTTTTCAGGTCAGCGGCAGTAAATGGTCCAGCACGGCCCCCAGGACAACCTCAACAGATATGCTGTGTGCTGCCTAGACATTTGGAGCTGGGGGATGGGAACAGAGGCCTGCCCAGGGGAGCGAGGGGAGGCCGGCGCTGCCCCTGTGTTCCTAGGAGTGTGGGATCAGACAGGCTGGGGGTTGAAACTTGGACTTGCCACATCCTAGCTGTGTCTCCTTGCACAAGCCACCTCAACTCTCTGAGGCTTGGCTTCCTCTCTGTAAGTGGAAACATTAAAACCTGCTTTGCAGGCTTGCTGTGAGTGTCCAGTGAAATAATGACCATAGAATCCTTAGCCCATGCCTGGTAAATAGAACAGCACCAAATTGTAAGAATAATTGTCATGGGACAAGCCAATTAGAAAACCTCTGCCACTTTTCCAGCCACAGCCGTGACCAGAAGTGGACTTTTGGCTCACACCTGACAGCGCCTGGCTGGTGAAGGTTCGGGATCCTCCCCAGGATCCAGCTCTGGAGGGGGGGGGCGGTTCTGGACAAGTCAGATGCAGTTTGGGAGTCCGCACTGAGAAGCTGGGTCAGGGAACTCTGTGAGTGAGGAGACTGGTTTCCTCTGTGGCCCAAGATAGGGCCGTGGGCATCCTGGCTGCGGGTTTTGGAGGGGCACCCAGCTGCAGCCTTTTTCTTGGGCATCTTCATCAGATCTGTCCTGACTGGCAGAATTTTTTGGCCATGGGTCTTCACCAAAATGCAAACTCCAAGCTGAGAGTGGAAGATGAGATATCGGTCAACCAGCAGCAGCTGGTTGGGCTAGAGGGGGCCTCAACCACAGGCCCCCACACTACATGACTCTGCTCATCTGCTTTGAGCTACCTACCAATTCTTCTGCCCAGGAACACTCCAGGTCTTGAGAACATAGCAGCTTTTGGGGGTTCTTTAATTCTCCTCTCATGTCCAAGACAAGCTCTCGATCGTTGGTGCAGAAAGGGCTCCCATAGCTCTGGCTTTGACTGGATAAACTCACCTCTGTATCCTAGGGGCCCGTGTCTGGTTTCTAGTTTGAGGTCTGTGAGAAATAAGCCCACTGTCCCCATCGAAAGAGGACATGGAGACTCAGAGCACAGTGAAGCAAGGCTTTAAACAACGTTCTTGCAAGAGCAGGTGTCTGAGGGACAGGCACACCAGGGCAGTCACAGCAGACAATTTATCTCCTAGCGTGCAAGTCCCTCTCATGGTTCCTCATTGGCCGAGGACTGCAGAGGTTGCAGCCTTTCCGGACATCGCCTATGCCCACATAAGGCAAAAAGTAGTCTGATTGGAACAAATGTACATCCCCTGAGGTGACGCGGAGACTTTCAGTCCCTCCTCCCTTTATTCTATGATGCATGGTCATTGCAAAGCCTGCAAAAATAAGCCCATGAAACAGAGAATGGAAGAAGAACCAGGAAGTGAAGCATCTAAGGCTTTGGGACTCCATTCTGGGAGTGGGGGTGGGAGGTTCAAACATATTTCCAGAAGGTTGTAAACCTATTGTTACCTAGACAGCCCAGCTTTTATTTGGCATTTCTGAAAATGAATCACCCCACTTTCTTCTCACAAGGTCCTGCGCTTGCTTATAGTATCAGAGGTGTCACTTAACCTTGAGCCTCCACCTCCAAGCCGGGAGTGGCAAATAAAGCATGACCAGTACATACACTGTACCTTTTCTACCCCAGGGCAGATGTCACTTAACTAAATGACACTTAACTGTCACTTAACTAATCAGATAATCCTTCCCACTGAGGATACACTTAGCCTCTGAATCCAGGGCTCCTGCGAGCCACTGCCAAATGATTGGGAAACCGGTCTGCATTTGAGCAAAAGTCTTTGGGCCCAGGCCACACCAGTGATAATGATGATGACAATGATGATGCTGGCGATAGTGCTGGCGATGATGGTGGTGATGATGATCTTATTCACAGATGTCCATTGTGGTTTGAGGCTTGCAAAGTGCTATCAGCAACCTTATTCCCATAGCTTAACCCCTTCAACATTCCAAGATAGGGCATTGCTTTATTCAGGCCTCTTTGGGTTGTAACTAACAAGTTTTTTCGCCCCTCCTCAAACATGCTTGACTAAAGCCCCATGGAGAGTGCTGATGTCTAGGCCGGGGTCTCATCTCTGTCCCTGGGGTCCACAGAAGGATGATTATGAAATGGACTGGGAGCAGGTGATTCTCTGAGAGAATGGATTCTGGAGGTACAAAAGCACAAGTCCACAGGAGCGTGATTGCCCACGCCCAGTCTGTTTTCCAGAGGAGGAAATGGCCACTCAGAGATGGCAAATGTCTTACCCAAAGTCACACAGCCAGCAGGTGGAGTACCGGTGTGAAAACCCAAGGTCCTAAATCTCTGAGTCCAGGATACATTTCCCTTCATTAGCGCTGCCCCTCAGAGGCTAAAACGAAGTGACCCTTACCACCTTCAATAAATTCCCCAGACAGAGCACTCTGAGGCCATCTCTGGTCCCACTGGCCAGGACCATAAGGTCTTTTTATCGAAGTGGACAGAAGGGACCTCGACTCTGTCATGATCCCTCCCCAAAGGGCTGGGCCTGGATTCAGAGGGGATGGTGTGGGGAGGATGAGCAGGGACACTCCCAGCGCCCGCTGCCCAGCCAGAGCCATCCTGAACCCCGCATCCAGGAGACAGCAGGCGGCCAAATAGGCAATTAATTACTGCCTGGCGGGCCACTGGCTCCCCTCCCTCTCTGTTCAGTGGAGTGTGTAATGGAAATGGGACGAAAACAGACTCCCCTGCCCAGAGGGACCCAGCCTGCTCAGCAGAAGATGAGCTCCAGGGAGCCAGGGAAGGGGCTGGGACACAGAGGTGAATTTATTAAAACCATGAGCTTCCCCTGGCTCCTCGCCCTACCCTTCTTCTGACTCCCAGTGGCGGGCACAGCCTTCTCTGGGCCCCTGCTCAGAAGTGGTCCTTTCCTGGCAGCCGGAGGACAGGAGTGTTGTTAGTATTAGTCTTCCATAATATTAACCGCTGTGCGTTGAGTGATGTCCTGCATTCTTTACAAGCATTATCTCTGCAAATGTTCAAGGAAGTCCTTTGATGTAATTATTTTATCTTTCATTTACAGCTGGACTATCCCTCTCTTGCAGCTAAGAAAGGCTGAGGCCCAGAGCAGTGACGTGGGCTCTCGGGGGATGGGAAAATGTAGTGGTTGGAGCACAGGCTCTGCAATGCAGACCCATTCACGTCCCTCACTCTTCATTTGCCCCAGGCCAGTGGCTTACCTTCCCTGTGCCTCGGTTTCTTCATCTACAAAGGGATGAAGATGGCCACACCCACCTCATGGGGTTTCTAAGACAGTGTTTGATGTGAAGCATTCAATAAATGGTAGCTGTGTGGCTTTAGAAGGTAGATGGTTTCTTTTTTAAGTTTATTTATTTTATTTATTTTTGAGACAGAGAGAGAGCACGAGCAGGGGAGGGGCACAGAGAGAGAGGGAGACACAGAATCCGAAGCAGGCTCCAGGCGCCAAGCTGTCAGCACAGAGCCCGATGCGGGGCTCGAGCCCATGAACCGCGAGATCATGACCTGAGCCGAAGTTGGATGCTGAACCGACTGAGCCACCCAGGCGCCCCAAGTTTATTTTAAGAGAGAGTGCATGTATGGGAGGGGCAGAGAGAGAGGAAGAGAGAGAATCCCAAGCAGGCTCCACACCATCAGTGTGGAGCCCAACGCAGGGCTCAAATTCATGAACTGTGAACTCATGACCTGAGTGGAAATCGAGAGTCAGCTGCTCAACTGACTGAGTCACCCAGGCCCCCGGAAGGTAAATGCTTTTATCCCTCATTCCACAGTATCTTTCACATAGTAAATGCAGCAGGTGCACAAAGTGGGACATAATACATACTATTTGCACCCTATGCACGTGACAAACACAAGTAACTCAAGAACTTTTCATTCACAAAACTTTGGGAATGTTCTAGATTCTTCTCTCTCTGCCTTCTTGATCCCTCAGCAGCTGACACCTCAGGCGACTAGCATTTTCCAAGCCCCGTATGAAGACCGTAATGGGAATTTTTGTCTGTTCCCAGGGGAGCCGTGTACATTCTTCGGATGGATTTGTTTTTATTACACTTACACACACACTTCTGCTGTTACAGATTCTTAGAAGTCACCCAACCTGGTTTGAAAAAGTATTGCCCCAGAAGAAAGGAAATCGGTCCCCCTGGACAACTAGATGGACAGACTGGTGAGCGCGTGGCCATGGTGCAGGAAAGGGAAGAAAAGAGAAAAACCCAATATAGATCAAGGCATACAGAGAGAAGTCACACACTGCCAAAGTGAGCCAGGGACTGTCCCCTCCCTCACTCCCAGCTTGCTGGTGTCCTGGTTCCCCTGATCCCCTGAGCCCTGGGGAAAGGGCCCGGAGAATTCACTGATGTCACCCCAGCACCCAGCATGAGGCCCAGCCCTGAACAGGGGGTCTTCGAGTGCTGAATAAAGGAACAAATGAACGAACAAATGAAAGAATGAATGGCATATCTATTTGGGGGAAGCTGTAAAGCATAAAGAAAAGAGGGAAGGAGAAATAATTAGTGCTATTTTCAGTGCCTTTAGAATACTGAATAATCTCTATATTCTGACATGAAAGATCTCCAAAGACAAATTAGGTGAAAAAAAAAAGCCAATGCACACAACGGAATGTAGAATATGCTACCTTTTGTGTTAAAAAAAAAAAAGAGGACAAGAAGAACACATATTTGTTTTTTTTTAATGTTTATTTTTTAGAGAGAGAGAGAGAGAGAGAGAGAGTGAGAGAGTGCTAGTAGGGGAGGGGCAGAGAGAGAGGGAGACACAGAATCTGAAGCAGGCTCCAGGCTCTGAGCTGTCAGCACAGAGCCCGACACGGGGCTCAAACCCACGAACTGGGAGATCATGACCTAAGCCAAAGTCGGACGCTTAACCGACTGAGCACCCAGGCACCCCGTGTATTTATTTATGTGTTTGTACATGTTGTGTGGGCAAACGGAAGGGTACTTAGGAAACCAGTAACAGTGGTTTTGGAGAAATGGAAAGTGGGTGGGTAGATGGATGATAGGAGCTACAGGGCCCCTTTTCGTGATATTTTATATATGATAAATAATAATACATATATTTTTTTCTGAGCCATGTGGAAAAAATCAAGAAAAGGAAAAAAAAAAAGGAAATTTCCCCTCCAAGAAAACACGCAAGAGTCACCCCTTGCTTGATGTTGGAGGAGGAAAGGATGCTTAGTTATCTTCTCAAGGACTTAGTTTAATAAAGCCTTCGAGATCTAACCTATTGATCTTGGACCAGAAGGCATTAGGTGAATTCCCTGGAGCTCCAGGCTTTCGGAAATCATTTCCCTAAACTCCACATCTCTCTTGCAGCCTCTGCACCCTTCCCTGTGGTGGTGGCCACTGGGACAACAGGCAGCAGGAAAGAATTCTTGCTGGCGGGGGGGGGGGGGGGGGG
>CM053576.1:19755993-19771328 GCA_028646485.1 Cryptoprocta ferox | reverse complement strand
GGGACAGAGAGCACCCGCTACATTTCTAACAGTCCAGTGCGGAAGTAGCACACGAGTTTAGGCAGCGCTGAGCACTGACGGGCGCAGGAGCTGAGCCCCAGCAGTGTGAGCTGGGAGAACGGGGAAGAGACGCCTGCAGCACCCAGATCTGGGATCAGATTGATTCAGGAGCCAAAGGGAGGAGGCCAGCGGCTGGGACTGGCTGTCCAGGCACCAGGATCCTTCCACGTCTATGGGATCTAGACTCAGGGAGCCTGCAGCGAGGCCCCGGCCTTTGAATTTCTGACACTGAGCGATACCCTCTGCTAGAGGCTCTTCTGTAAGCACATTCACTTGGCTTTAACGTCTTTACTTGGAGGCGGCCTCCTAACCCTGCAGGGACCTTCACATTGACAACGCCACCCAGCCGTGAGTCTCTAAGAGGAAAACCCCAGCCTTGGTCTGCAGCTGGAAGGATGGAGGCCAGAGGGAGGACTCCAGCAGGCTCCTAGAGAGACTCATCCTTGGAATCTGCCCCGGAGCCTGGTCAAACCCCTGGCTGCCGTGACAGGCTGCATCCAGGACACAGGCTTCAGGACAGAGTTTGCTCCTCCTCGGAACAGACGCGCGTGTCACGGGCACCAGGCTCCTGTTCCCGCCTGTGAGTGCAGCATCCTCTTAGGCTGAAGGCGGTCCACGCTGGTGGTGCCATCTCTACTAACGACAACAAAGCCAGCGTTAATCTCAGCCGCCATTTACAGAGTCCTTCCCAAGAGGCCCAGGACTTCATGCACATTATCTCCCTTAGTCCTCACATCAGCCTTACTGGGGAGGCAGACACTGGTCTCCAGCTGCCTGGGACTTTTCAAGCCAAGCTGAAAGCAGACAGCCGGTCCCATCCCACGCTGGTGGTGACAACAATGATATGGGAGGCTCAAGAGCTGTAGGCAGTCCCTCAACCTGGAAGGTCAGTCAGAAAACAAAAGTGGTGTGCTGAGGACACAGCCGCAGACGTGGGAAACGGAGAGGGGTCCCCGGTCCCAGCTTTCCTGAGGCCCTGCTGCTGTCTGCCCTTCCCTGGCTACCTGAGACCCCAGCATACTTCCAGCAACGTCCATCTGGACCTGAGCTAGGGGCTGAGGGTGAGGATAAATGAGATAACACAATTAGCCCAGTAGAGGGAAAAAATAAGTCTCCCATAAGTGGGAGCCATTATCACTCTAATTAAGAGGACACAGACTCAGCTCAATGCACACACTCTGAGAGGCAGCCGCAGCAGGGCACAGGGGAATGTTCTAGCAGTGAGTGGTCCCGGAAAGCCCGGTGGACAGACTTGTGGGCGTGGAGGCTTGGGGATTCGGCCCCACCTTCCTAGTCCAGCCTCTTGGGGGCCAGGGGTGTTGGGTTTCCCCATCTGCTCCTGGAGGTCAACCCAGTGGTTTGTCCAGAGGCCTGTGAGAAGCGTCCTTCACGGCGGGCTCCGTGCTGAGTGCTAGGCTACAAGGACGAGTAAGACACAGGCCACACCTGGGTGTACCTGCAGCAGGCCAGGGCAAAGAATAGGAGGGTCATAGGAATACTTGGCAGAGGCAAACCCAATCCTGGGGAATCAAAGAGGGCTTCCTGGAGGAGGTAACCTGGAAACAGTGACCTAAGAATGCATAATACTACTAGCTAATATCCACAAAGGATGTATCATTGTGAGGTCTTTTAGATCCTTTACATCCTTTGATGCAATCCTTTCTGCCACCCTGGGAGGGAGGTCTGCTCATCCCCACTGAACAGGTGAGACTCACCGTCACAAAGCTACAAAGTGGCAGAGATTGGATTTGAATTTGGTCCTGCCTGGTTGAAGTGTGGGTTCTGAGCCACAGAAAAGAGTGAATGGGAGCAGGTCCCTCCCCGCAGCAGGAGCAAAGAGGCAAAGAGATCTCCCTGAACTGCTGGAGGCGGGCCTGGGGTCAGAACTCAGGGGTCTTGTAGACTGGGAGTGCCGGGGAGGGTGCCCGGGGAGGGGGTTTGGACTTTGTGGTGAGGGCAGCTGGATGATGGAGAAGGCCAGGCGTGGCGTTAGGACACCACCGGTTAAGCGGTTAAGCGTCTGCCCACAGATGAAGCCTTCGGGGGCTGGGGATGGCAGCCCAGAGGCCTGAGTGATGCTCAGAGCCCCCTTCTGAGCCCTGCCTTCAGAGCCTTTCTGGCTGGCGTGAGGCCAGGTGCTGGCGGGAGTGGGCTGAGGGACTGCGTTTCCAGCCGCCTTGCTCAGACCCTCTTCCTCTCGAGGGAGGGAGTGAGGAGCGAGTGAGAAGCGGGAGAGGAGCGAGCTGGTGCTTCGCAGCCAATCGCCAAGCCCACCCTAAATGAGCCATAATGACTCCTGATTGCTCCTTTGTCGCCGGGCTGGCTTTCAATGCTACTTCCATCTGAGGCTGTGCGGAGGAGGAAATAGGGGCCGTGTAGACCAACTCGTGCTGCTTGGTTTTCTATTTTAGGATAAATGCATGTGGGGAGGGGGTTGGATCCACGTGCCAGGCACAGATGCGTGGGCGTGAAGGTGGAACCGAACAGAGGCAGTTGCCACAGTTTACGAAGCATATCTCCGACCTTGGGGGTAGGATTGTATCCTTATTTGACTAATGAGGAACCAAGGCTCGGGGAGGGGTTAGTGTACAATCACACATGGTGAAGAGTGGAACCAAGGCAGCCGACATTTATTGAGCACCTACTCTGTGTCAGGCGCAGTGCTACGTGCCAACTACAAACCCAGAGCTTTTCCAGTGGGGACAACGATAGTAAGAATAGCTAGCTTTACTGAGCATTTACTATGTGCAGGTGCTTTGCTACCTACTCGTCATGTTACAGTTCACCAATCGTGCCACCAACACTGCTAAGGAGAGTGAAACAGGCGCTTGGATGGGGCAGGAAGTGTTTCTCTCTGTCTCCACAGACCAGAGATGGTTCACAGATACGAGCATTTGGAGACCGCGAGGACTAGGACCGGAGGACATAAGAGAGAGGGCCCAAAGGGGAGGGGTCATCGCAAGGTAGATGGCCCCATGGACGACTCCAGAAGATCTGATCGAAGAACCCACATCCTACAGAGCCTGGGTGAGCTGATTAGAACAGAACACACAGACACACACACATACACACACACACACACACACACACACACACACACAGACTGTGTTGAATTGAAAGATCCTAACGAACACAGTGAAAGCCTCTTCCACGTCTTTCTTTGGCCTCCGTGTGCATTTCTTTCTCTTCCTTCCTTCCTCCCTCCCTCCCTTCCTTCCTTCCTTCCTTCTTTCTTTCTTTTCTTTCAATTTTTTAAAATTTTATTTTAAAGAGGCTCCACACCCAACACATGGCCCTTGAACTCAGGACCCTGAGATCAGAAGTCGCATGCTCAGGGCGCCTGGCTGGCTCAGTCGGTTGAGTGTCCGACTCTTGATTTCAGCTCAGCTCATGGTCTTACCCTGTCGTGGGTTCAAGCCCTACGTCAGGCTCTGACTGCACAGAGCCTTCTTGGGATTCTCTCTCTCCCCCTCTCTCTCTGCTGCTCCCATGCTTGTGTCTCTCTTTCTCTCAAAATAAATAAAAAATAAATTAATTGATTTTCAAAAAGTCGCAGTCTCTACCGACTGAGCCAGCCAGGCGCCCCTCCGTGTGTGTTTCTGAGCGCTGACCAGTTTAACCGTGAATGCCTCGCCCCTCCTTCCTACGGCCTTAGTTCCAGAACAATCATTTTTGTCCCTTTTTAATAGATGGGTAAGCTGAAGCTGAGAGACCCTGAGCCACCTGTCTGGGGTCACTCGACCAGGAGTGGCAGAGGGGACTCCCAGAGCCGAGCTCAGAACCAACATTCCCCTCAGGCTCTCCCTGGACCCATGGGTCGTCGTGAGGGCAGCCTGGGTGCCCTGGATACCTAGCGGGTAGCGAGAGGATCAGCCTCTGCGCCCACCGTACAGCAACAAACCCCTCCCCCTCTCTCCGCCCCTCCTCCCTGCGGCCCCATCTCTGCTCAGAGCTATTAACCAGGTCATGCTGGCTTGTCCCAGTCCAATAGTTCCCTTAATTGCCTTTTTATAGCACGGCGTACAACTGTTCATTACGCTGTCATATTTCCCCTCGAAGGCAGCAGTGGGGGAGCCAGGCTGGGGATGGGGACCCGTCCAGGTGGCAGGGGCTGTGTGGGGGGCACCAATGTGTGAAGCTTATTTTCTACTTGGTCAGAATGAATTAAACGCATGCTTCTCACACTTGAGTAATACACGAACCACTTTTAAAGGGGGGAAAAAATCACAGCCCCTTGCCAACAGTTGATGGATTATCTTTATTATGGTTTTCCTGAAATATGTACAAACATAAATCTAGGTATAAATCCTTATCCTTTTAGCTCTGTACAACAGGAAAAGCTAGGACAATGTGCCAATGGGATACAAACAAAGCTACATGCGCGCACACACACACACACACACAAAATCAAAATAACACAATTAATTTAATGTGATGGATGATGTACTGCTGAAATTAAATCGCCACTTGCATAGTGAGTATGATTCTGTATGCTTTAGCATTTAGCCACCCTCTGTTCTTTTGTCATGAGACCTATGACAATTAAAGCAGTCTGGTCATCCAGGAGACCTCGAATCTGCTGGTAGATTTTTTCAGATATAAAATAATATCATAAAGGGGTGCCTGGCTGGCTAAGTGGGTAGAGCATATGACTCTTGATCTCAGGGTTGTGAGTTCAAGCCCCACATTGAGTGTAGAGATTACTTAAAAATAAAATCTTAAAAAAAATAATAATACAGGGATGCCTGGGTGGCTCAGTCGGTTGACGGTCTGACTCTAGCTCAGGTCATGATCTCACAGTTCATGAGTTCCAGCCCCGCGTCGGGCTCTGTGCTGACAGCTCAGAGCCTGGAGCCTGCTTCGGATTCTGTGTCTCCCTCTCTCTCTGTCCCTCCCCTGCTCATGCTCTGTCTCTCTCTCAGAAATAAATAAACATTAAAAAAAATAATAATATAAAATGAACCAATTCTGGGCGAGAGCGCACACATCCCAGCTTAGGAAACAATTGGTTTCCCGGGAGCCTTTAGCCACTCTGCTGGGCTAAGCCATCCTGTGGAGGAAGAACTATAGTCTCTTGAGGCTGGAGAGCCCAAGACACAGGGTGCAGCCCCCCGGGGCCAGAGCTGAGTGAAATCCACAAGCTCTCCTGAGGACCTACTATGTGCCTGCCCCGTGCCTCCTCACCTCCCTGTCCCAGAGGAGTCATCTGGATAGTCAGGAGGAAGAAGTTGGGGCCAGAGTAGATATATACACCTGTCAGTGCATGGAGATCTTTCTGGTCAAAATGGGAGCCAGATCCGGATTGTAGCCCCTCCCTGGAGCCCAGCGTCCAAGTCCTTCCAGGCAGCTCACCTAGAGCACTAGGATTGTGAGGACGGCTCTGAACTTGGGTTTGAATCCTGGCTCTACCACAACCTAGCTGTGAGACCTTAGGCAACATATGTAACCTCTCTGTGCTCCAGTGTCCTCATCTGTCAATGGACATGAAACCCATCCAAGCTCACAGGGACGCCGTAAGGCGATCATGTAAGAACTCATGCGTAGAGGGGCACCTGGGTGGCTCAGTCAGTTGAGCGTCCGACTTCGGCTCAGGTCATGATCTCACGGTCTGTGGGTTCGAGCCCCGTGTCCGGCTCTGTGCTGACAGCTTGGAGCCTGGAGCCTGTTTCAGATTCTGTGTCTCCCTCTCTCTCTGCTCTTCCCTTGCTTGTGCTCTGTCTCTCTCTGCTTCTCAAAAATAAATAAACATTAAAAAATTTTAAAAAAAGAACACATACGTAGAATAAACACTTGTTAAATATTCACGTTGACAACTCACCCAGGTCCAGCTCTCAGCACAACTGGAAGAGAGAGAAACTGACTGATTGGGGCTCTGAGGCTGGAGGCCATGGAGTCACCCTGGGCAGGCTATAGAGAATTTGAAATGTGACATGCGCATGCTTCTGGAAAGAGGATCTTCCCTCCATCAGACATACATTTTTTGAAAAATTTTTCTACATTTATTTATTTTTGAAGGACTGAGTGAGACAGAGAACAAGTGGAGGAGGGGCAGAGAGAGAAGGAGACACAGAATCGGAAGCAGGCTCCAGGATCTAAGCAAACGTTCAGCACAGAACCTGACGCGGGGCTCAAACCCACAAACCGAGCCGAAGTCGGACGCTTAACCGACTGAGCCACCCAGGCGCCGCCCCCCCATCAGACATTCAAAGGAATTGTGACCTAGAAAAATCTTTGCCCGCTAAACTAGTGCTGGTCGGGGGCTGGAGGAGGCCCTCAGTGCCTTAGGCAGCCGGAGCGTCCTAACAACCCCACAGGCCGGGCGGCTTACTCAGCCGGCACTGATTCTCTCACAGTTCGGAGGCTGGAAGTTCCAGATCAAGGTCTGGCAGGCTCTGTTTCTGGGGAGGACTCTTCCTGGCCTGCAGAAGGCTACCTGGTCACCGAGTCCTTACATGGCAGAGAGAAAGAGCAAGGTTTGAGGGTCCAGAAGGTCAAACCCCCCCCCCCCCGAGCCCCGATGCACTTCCGGAGCCCAGGGTCCTCCATGCAGGGCTCACCAGACTCAGAGCCTCCTCCATGGCTGGCTCTCCCAGTCGCTAAAACCAGTGACCCACAGACTCCTAAGGGTGCTGAGTGGTCTGGAAAGGAGTCCCCGAGTCTGTGTGTGCACCCCAAGCCCATTCTGAACAAAGATCACACCTTACATGTATATGTATGACTGGCTTTCAACTTTGCAGGAGGTGATGTGGGCATAAAAGGCAAGTCCATTTATTTTTTTGAAAATTTTTAAATGTTTATTTATTTTTGAAGGAGAGAGAGAGACAGCGTGAGTGGAAGAGGGACAGGGAAAGAGGGAGACACAGAATCAGAAGCAGGCTCCAGGCTCTGAGCTGTCAGCACAGACCCAGATGTGGGGCTCGAACTCACAAACCTCGAGATCATGACCCGAGCTGAAGTCAGACGCTCAAGTGACTGGGCCACTCAGGCGCCCCAAGACAAGCCCATTTAGGGGGGCTATGGAGCCCAGAATTCAGAGCTGGATTTTGGCCATTGTGCATTGTGCATGTGTTTCTTTTTTTTTTTTTTTAAATTTTTTTTTTTTTACATTTTATTTATTTTTGAGAGACACAGCATGAATAGGGGAGGGGCAGAGAGAGAAAGAGACACAGAATCCGAAGCAGGCTCCAGGCTCTGAGCTGTCAGCACAGAACCCAATGCGCGGCTTTAACCCACGAACTGTGAGATCATGACCTGAGCCAAAGTCAGACGCTCAACCGACTGAGCCAGCCAGGCGCCCCTGTGCATGTGTGTTTCTTCAACCAACTATACTGAAAGTTCATGGGGACAAATGGTTTTATGACATCAATTTAACACACCCCCACCTATGTTTATTGAGTGTCTACTATGCTCTGGGTACCCAGTGGGGAGTGAGGTCGCTGTGCTCCCTGTTTTCCAGCGTAACAGGAGGCTGTGCTCCCAGCAAAGAGCAGGCATCACTGATCTGACCCACCAAGTCTGGTCCAGCGCTCCTCCCAGGCAGCCTCTTCTGGTTTCAAAGACTGCCGAGGGCCGGCCTGGGTCCCCATGGGCCCTGTTCCCTGGGCTCTTCTCAGAGCCACCAGCACAAAAGGCTTGACCCTAGACGTCCAGAAGTTATGAAATCCTGGGGAGCCTGGGTGGCTCAGTCGGTTGAGCGTTCAACTCTTGATTTCGGCTCAGGTCATGATCCCAAGGTTGTGTGATCGAGCCCCAATGGGGCTCCATGCTACCAGCATGGAGCCTGCTTAAGATTCTCTCTCTTTCCCTCTGCCCCTCTCCCCCTGCGCTCTCTCTCTAAAATAAAATAAAATAAATAAAATAAAATAAAATAAAATAAAATAAAATAAAATAGAAATAGAAATAATAAAATAAAAAGTTATGAAATCCAGCCTCCCTTGCCCTGACACAAGACCCCCCTGGACATTGTCCCTGATAGGAATCCAGCCTCTGCCTGCATGCCCCCAGAGATGGGATGCTAATTCAGCAAGGAAAACCACTAATATTTAGTCATTAACGTATTTTAATATGTTTTACCCTGAGCTATCAGAGGCAGCACTGACACCCTCCATGGTCCCACCTGATTTGTCACACCAAAGCTGGGGAAGAATCTGGGTCTTTGTTCCAGGGATGGGCTGCCCACTCGGAACCCTCAGCCTCTCGGGTCCCTCTCCTCCTTTGTGCCCATAGACACAGCATCAGGAAAGTGAGTTCCGGTTTCGGGCTAGGTAGCTGCGGCTTTCTCCAGCTGTAGGGAAATCTCACCAATGTCCCCGCTTGAGGGAGGGGCACTGATTTATAGAGCCAGCTTCTGTCCCCTTGGCAGGAAAAGGCTCACGGACAGAACCTCTTCTGGAAAAGGAAGAGGAGGAGGAGGGGGTCTGTCTGTGATCATTCAGCCCCGAAATGATGCTCATGATGTTGGCTTTCCAGGCCATTAATTCAAGGGCTTCCTGCCCCATCCCCCATGTTGCTGCCTGCTCTGGGAGATAAGCCCAGTTCTATTTAACCCTATTTGTTCCCCCCAAAAGTGGCCTCCATCTTCTTCATTAGCCGGGCATTTAACTCCTTGGGTACTGAAGGCATCAAAAAACACAGAGAGACCTGATCTCATGTTGGGAGAAGGATATGCATTCCACCTGGGCCCAGGCCACAGGACTGATCTGGAGTACTGTCCTTGCATCATGGGGCTTGGCAGGAGTCCTGGGGTCCCCTCACGCTCCCCAAGCCCCTCAACACTGTGGGGCCTTGTATAGCCCTTAGAGGAGAGCCCCCACCCCCACTTCTGGGGACAGCTGCAGGGACAGGTCCTCCTCCCTCCCCTCAAGCCCTCCCAGCCGCCATTTTCTTAGTCACAGGTCTCGGTTCTAGCACTGGCCAAAAGGAGGCTGTGGCATCTGTCTCTTTTGTGCCTCTGCCTGGCATGACCTTCTCTGCCTTCCTCTTCCCTCTTCTAGCCTGTGCCTTTTTATGTCTCCTCTACCCCATTCCTCCCTTTTTTCTCTCCTCTTTTCCCCCTCAGTAATCATACAGGGGTATTCTTGCATTTGGGGGTGCCGGGCTATTGGTCTCAGTGCAACTCTGCATGTGTGTCCTGTGTCCGGGTATCTGTCCGTGTATGCACAGCTCTCCATGTCTATGCCTGGCCTGGGCTGCTGCTGTGTCTAAGTCTGTTATCTGGGTGCCGGGGCCCATGGGTGTCCATCTGTGGGTGCCTGTCCTGGCTTCTTTGCGTGGCAGGCAGTCTCCGTCCGAGTCCCCTGTCTGTGTGCTGGCCTGTCCTTGACCTGTGTGCGTTGCCCAGTGTAATTCTGCCAGTGTCCTTGACACTATGTGCTGACCCTCGTTTCTTCGTGCGTCTGTCAGTTGGCTTGTCATTCTCTGTTGTGTGAGTGCATGTGTATATGTGTGTGTTGTGTTTCAACACAGGGGGCCAGGCTGCTGCAAATTCCTCTCGAGAGGGTGCCCCTAGGGAGGCTATCAGGAGAATCCGGAGGCTGATGGTTTCACTAGAGCCGGCCCAGCTCATTACCAGCTAAGCAGGTTGTCCTGTTTGCCTCCTGGGGCTGCCTGCCAGGTCCCCTGCCCTCCATCCAACTCCTGACCTCCATTCCTTTCCCTGGAAGGGGTGAGGACAGGGAGGCGAGACAAAGACAGAAGGGTGCACATGCCAACTCACTCTGACTTTCACACCCAATCACAGGCTTTCTCTTGGACACTCACTTTTCCCTAAACAATGAGAAATGGCTAATTGATGTGGCAACAAGAACAGAATGATAAAATAATTGCTACCGTGCTTTAGGCACCGAGCGTCCGTTCCTCGGCATTTTCTTTCCAAGACTCACTGAATCCTTTCAAAAACCAAACGGGGCTGTTATTACTATTTTCACATTTCAGTGATGAGGACATGGAAGCTAAGAGAAGTTAGGTGAGTAGTCCAATGTCACACAGCTAATATGATGGAGCAGAATTTTCCAGTAAAGGAAGGCCGCTTGGGAGCTGGCCACCCTGGCCTGGGAAGAGGCATTTATTGCAAATAGCAAGAAAAGAGGGCTACAGGGACACCTGGGTGGCTCTATCGGTTCAACATCCGGCTCTTGATTTCAGCTCAGGTCATGATCTCATGGTTCATGAGTTCGAGCCCCAAGCCGGGCTCTGTGGCAGCAAAGCCTGGTTGGGATTCTCTTTCTCCCTCTCTCTCTGCCCCTTCCCTGCTCACTCTTTCTCTCTCAAAAATAAATAAACATTAAAAAAAAGAAAAGAGGGGTACAGAGGCTTTCCTCCCCCAATGTTAGCATCTATCTACTACCAGAAGGACTAGTATCCGCTTCAAATTTCATCTCTTTTGACGATGAGGTGACCAAATACCAAACAACCAGGGAGAGGAGATGGGAGGATAGACAAGGTCATGGGAGAGAGGGCACAGGAAGGGCATCAGGATTCCTGGGGCCTAGCCTGCCTCTGCCCTGGACTCCGAATGACCCTGAGCAGGATACCTCACTGCCAGGCCTGAGCGTGCCTACCTGTAAATGTGAGGCTCTGCTGGGATGTTTTAAGGATGGTGTAAGCATTGCAGAAAGGATGATTGGACTGAATGTTCTCCGATGTCCCCACCCACCCAAGAATTGCCGTGGGGAGCCTAGACAGGGACCATGCTTGCATACTCTTGGTGGTTCCCACTACAGTGGGAAGAGAGTCACATGCACAGTAGGACAGTGAGAAGGTTTGCTGAATGAATGAATGACGAATGACACCATTTCTCACTAATGAAAGAACTTCACAGCCCACCTTGTGTCTTACAGCACCAGACATCATAAGGGAAAAGGAAAGGAGGGTAAGCATTTTGGGCCCTCAGAAAATTCACACATAAACCAGGAGTGACCAACTGATACATGTATGTCACTGCTTCCCTTGGCAAACAAGGCATTGATGGGATCCCTAGGTGTGGGTGTGCATGGGGTAGAGGAAGACAGTAGGGACCCCATCTCTGCCCAGATCACCTCATGTGGGACTAAAGAATTTCACCAGGAACAGAAAAGGTGGGATGAGGATTCGGAGGTGAAGATCTTTGCCTGTAGGAGTCCGTAGGGAAAGGGATCTCTCTCCCCCAGCCTTTGGGGATGGAGTGGAGGACGATCTCTGTATAGGGCAAATCTCTGGGATGGGAGATCCGTTCTTATTTCAAGCCTCTTTGGAGGAGACAATCTGTGTTTGGGGAGAAAGGATTTCTGTTCTTTGTTCTGAGTCATATCATGACTTGGAGGGTCTGTGTTTGGAGCTGGGCTCTATGGAGAGGCGTTCTTGCCAGAGTCCGCTTGTCAGCGCAGGGGAATGGATCCCTCAGGTTAGGGGGTGGTTTTCTGTCTTGGTTTCCCGCAAGAGGGCTTTTGGGAGAATATAAGAGAGTGCCTGCAGTGGGGGCGGGGGGGGGGGGCGGATCAAGACAGCATCTCCGTCCAATGTGGCAGAGGTTCCCTATCTGGAGAGGAGCTTCAGGGAGACCACGAGGCAAGGCGCTCGGAGTGGGGGGTAGGGAGTAGGGGGGAAGGCTGTCTTGTCCTGGCAGCTCCCACTCGCTGGTCAAAGCCCTCAGGCCGCCCTATTTGTGCGCTGACGTGAGCTAATCTAGAAATACTACAGGGGCGGGGGAGACTGGGGTTCTCCGAGAGACAGAGCCTTGAGAGGGGGAGATTGGGGATCCCTTTCTTCTCGTTTCCTTCAGTTTCTCCCTACCCCACTCGCACCCCAGTCACAGCCGCTAGACCTCCTCCACCTAGGCCGGGTCGCCAAGCTGCCGTTCACTGCTCAGGAGGAGTCCGGGCGGGGAGCCCAGCTGGGAACACAAGCACGGACCCCTACCGAGCTGTGGACCCTCCCAGAGATCCAACCACAAAAGGGTTCACACAGGCAAACATGCAGGCAAACCAATCGGGAACACTTATCCACACAATCCAGCACAAGAGCTCTGCGCACGCACAGACTGAAGTGCGCACGAAACCACACATTTACAGAATAAACACAGTTACCCAATCTCACCCTCGGAGTCCTTTCGGCCCAAAGCGGTATCTGAAACAGTATCGGTCTTTGTCTCGGGGTCGCTCTCTGACTCGCGCGCGCTCACACGCACACCCCACTCCGCAGAAACGGTCTACGTTTTCACCGCCGCGGCGAGCGCACCGCGCACCTCCGCGTCCCGGGCCCGCGGCGAGCGCTTCCCTCCTCCGGCCGAACACCGGCTGCGCCCCTTTGCGGCGTGTGCATTCGCGGACCCGTCACGAGGCTGTCGAGAGAGGCCTTCACGAAGTCCTGCCTCCTTCCAGACTCCCAAACGAAAAGAAAGTGAAAAGCCAACCTTTCCGCTCCGTTCTGCACACATTTGGAGAGCGGTCGTTGGCGAGCGAGCCGCAGAATCGCTTCCATCGCGGAGTGTCCCTGGACGGGCTGAGACAGCCCGATGACCGAGGCCCGGCTGAGCATTCTTGAAACTGGACCAGAACGGACACTTTCTGCCTCCGAAGGGGGCTTGCGGCCAGGTTTCAGTGTGAGTAATCGGTACAGAAAGACGCCCAGACGGCCGGCGCCGCGGGAGACAGGTAACTGTCCTGCTGCCTTTCTGGACGTCTAGACTAGTCCTTGGCCAGAGGCTCTGGGGCCGAAAGCCTCCCAGGCTCTGGAGGGGGTAGTCGCGGCCGCGGGACCGCTAGAAGCAGCAGGCTCCGGCCCCCTCCCTCCTGGCGGCGGCGAGGTGGGAAGGGCTAGGATCCGAGCTTAGCACCTCCCCCAGAAATGCAGCACTCCAGCCCCCACCGTGCCCTCCGAGCCCCCTCCCTGGTGCGCTCAGTCTCGGTGCCCTCCCGCGGGCGCCCTTCTCCGGCCCCCATCTCAATTCTCCCGAGTCCCTTCGCGACCTTGTTTCTTCTCGCTGCCCTCCTCCCCACGCACCCCCGGCCTCCGGGTGTTTCCCCTTCCCCAACGCCCGCCCCCCGCCCGATTCTGAGGGGCGGGAGCGCATTGGGCTGCGCACGGGTGGGGGCGCCGCGCCAGCCTCGCGTAGCTGCTCTGACGCCGCCGCCGCCGCCGCTCTCCGCAGCCCAGCGCGCGCCCCGCGGCAGCTCCGCAGTGCACTCGCCGCCGCCGCTCCGCCAGCCCCGCCGCTCGCCCGCAGGGTGGGCTTCGAGCGAGCCTCAAGCGCCAGCCGAGGGGGGTCATGAGCCAGAGCGCCCTGGGGCGCCGCGGGGAAAGCGAGCGGAGATAGCGGCCTCGCGCGCCCCTGGCCCTCGCCGCCTTGCCGCGCGCCCCCCGCGTCCCCAGCCCCTTCTGTCCTTTCCACGGACCCCGCCGCCGCCGCCATGGCCACCCTTTTACGCAGCAAGCTGTCCAACGTGGCCACAACAGTGTCCAACAAGTCCCAGGCCAAGGTGAGCGGCATGTTCGCCAGGATGGGTTTTCAGGCGGCCACCGACGAGGAGGCGGTGGGATTTGCTCACTGCGACGACCTCGACTTTGAGCACCGTCAGGGCCTGCAGATGGACATCTTGAAAACCGAGGGCGAGCCCTGCGGGGACGAGGGCGCAGAGCCGCCCGTCGAGGGAGACATCCATTACCAGCGCGGCGGAGGCGCACCCCTGCCGCCCTCGGGCTCCAAGGACCAGGCTCTGGGGGCTGGGGGCGAGTTCGGGGGCCACGACAAACCCAAGATCACGGCGTGGGAAGCGGGCTGGAACGTGACCAACGCCATCCAGGTGAGCGCGGGATTCCCTGCTCTGCCTGCCCCCCCCCTCCACCTCCTCCAGCTCTGAGCACCAGGCCCTACCCCTAGCTGAGTCCCTGGGCGGTCTCCGCCAGAGACCCCCCTCTCTTCAGGATCTCGCCTTCCCCCATCCCTCCCAGCCCTGAGGGGGCGGGATCTGCAACCCCACAAGCCGTCTCCCGCCCAAATCCGCGCTCCCTCCAGCGGCCCCAGCCGCAGGACCGGAAGGCTGATGTTTGGTCCGAGGCACTTGCCCTGAGACCCCGCAAACGGGAGGGAAGCTGGAGGAGGGGATCTGAGAGTGGTGAGGGAGAAGGAAAATCAGGATTGGAGGGGACGGTGTCGCCTGGGACTCCGGAATGGATTCACAGCTGCATGTTGGGGAGGAAAAGAGAAGGGGACATTGCTGAGCTGGGAGTCTCTTCCTCTGACACAGGCACGGGCACACAGGCTCACATCCCCCCTCCCGCTCGAACAAACGCCCCGCACAGGTGCGCACGACATGCATCTATATATAGACCACGGGGTTATCCTCCAACTCACCTTCATACGCCCCCACACAAGCACATACCCATACATTCCAAGCGCACACACGAACCTATTTGAACATGCACATGCACACACAAGCGCAGACTCATGCAAACAGGATCCAGCCCACTCTCTCAGGTGCGGCCCTACTGGGGACATACAGGTGTACACAAACATAAGCACACATATTATGCGCCCACACAAGCACGGATGGCCCATGGTACCTCAGTGCTTCCTGCGAACAGACTCACCCCTTTCGCCCGAAATCCCGGCTACCCCGCAAAGAGGCGACCAGCTACTCCGCTTGTGACCCTGGAGAAGCCGCCTCTGGATGCTCTGAACCGCCTCTAGCCTCCAGGCCTGCCACCCCTTCACCCTACTCGCAACGCCCCACTCCCCACCAGGCGGCGCCGGACTCCGCCGGGACCGGGTTTGGAATCCGCACAACGACTCCAGGAGCTGGCGGAGGCGGGCAGGCCGGGGCTCGCGGAGCGGAGGAGGCCTCAGCCCTAAGTGCCCCCGGGCCCTGTGGCTCGGTCCCCCTCGCGTCCCCGGAGCGCACGATCGTTGGGACGCACGACGTGGGTTTCCCGGGAACGGGAGGGCCGCGGCGGGTTTGCTCGGGGACCCGGGCTGCGCAGGGCCCTGCGCACTGTGTGGTCAGACCCGAGGCGCCTCCCGCTCCCGGGCCCTGCGAGATGGGCGTGCGGAGCCAAGGGCAGGGGATCGCGACCGCCTCCTTGCCACCCGCGCCTTCTCCAGGGGCGTCTTTGAAGGCCCCGTTCCGTAGGCCAGGAGGGAGGCCAGGGTGGGAGCCTGGAGGCCTGGAGGCCTCAGGAACCCAGGATTTCGTTAGCTTTTCTTCTCTTTGTGGATTCTAAACCCTCCTTCCACAGTCCGCTCTCCTGAGTCCACAGCTTGACTCCTGCTTGATTTAGCCTCTCAGTCAGTGCTCGAGCTT
>CM053576.1:19742620-19755893 GCA_028646485.1 Cryptoprocta ferox | reverse complement strand
CCCTGTACCCCATTCCAGCCGCACCTTAAATCCCTCACCCCCTCTTCCTAGTGGCTCAGGCCCAGCTCTCTACCTTTCTCAGCGCCCTTTTCTGGCCCTGACCCCTCCAGCCCCTTCTTACCCATGTTCAAAATACCTCCATATACCTTCCCCTTCTTGTGGCTTGACCCCACACTCAGCCTCCTTTCCACCTTCCAGCCCTTAGCGCACCTTTCCCTCCCAGTTCCGTCCTTGAACACCTCCCTCTCCATCGGACTCGACGCCCGGGCTTCTCCCATTAGGCCGCGGTACACCCCCAGTTCCAGCCGACTGTTCGCCTCTCTTCCCAGGGGTTTAGGCCCCTTTCTCACTCCGCTTAGCGCCCCCTCGCGGCTCGGGTTTTAAGCCACGCCTCTAGGCCCCCTCTTGCTAGACTGCCTCCGCTGAACTCCCGCGTCTGGGTTGCCTTTTCGCCCCGCAGGGCATGTTCGTGCTGGGCCTGCCCTACGCCATCCTGCACGGCGGCTACCTGGGGTTGTTCCTCATCATCTTCGCCGCCGTGGTGTGCTGCTACACCGGCAAGATCCTCATCGCCTGCCTGTACGAGGAGAACGAGGACGGCGAGGTGGTGCGAGTGCGGGACTCATACGTGGCCATCGCCAACGCGTGCTGCGCCCCGCGCTTCCCCACGCTGGGAGGCCGCGTGGTGAACGTCGCGCAGATCATCGAGCTGGTGATGACTTGCATCTTGTACGTGGTGGTTAGCGGCAACCTCATGTACAACAGCTTCCCAGGGCTGCCCGTGTCGCAGAAGTCCTGGTCCATTATCGCCACCGCTGTGCTGCTGCCCTGCGCCTTCCTTAAGAACCTCAAGGCGGTGTCCAAGTTCAGCCTGCTGTGCACTTTGGCCCACTTTGTCATCAACATCCTGGTCATCGCCTACTGCCTATCACGGGCCCGCGACTGGGCCTGGGAGAAGGTTAAGTTCTATATCGATGTCAAGAAGTTTCCCATCTCCATTGGCATCATCGTGTTCAGCTACACGTCCCAGATCTTCCTGCCTTCGCTGGAGGGCAACATGCAGCAGCCCAGCGAGTTCCACTGCATGATGAACTGGACTCACATCGCCGCCTGCGTGCTCAAGGGCCTCTTCGCGCTGGTCGCCTACCTCACCTGGGCCGACGAGACCAAGGAGGTCATCACGGATAACCTGCCTGGCTCCATCCGTGCCGTGGTCAACATCTTCCTGGTGGCCAAGGCGCTGCTGTCCTACCCGCTGCCCTTCTTCGCCGCCGTCGAGGTGCTGGAGAAGTCGCTCTTCCAGGAAGGCAGCCGCGCCTTCTTCCCGGCCTGCTACGGCGGCGACGGGCGCCTCAAATCGTGGGGGTTGACGCTGCGCTGCGCGCTGGTCGTCTTCACGCTGCTCATGGCCATCTACGTGCCGCACTTCGCGCTGCTCATGGGCCTCACTGGCAGCCTCACGGGCGCCGGCCTCTGCTTCCTGCTGCCCAGCCTCTTCCACCTGCGCCTGCTCTGGCGCAAGCTGCTGTGGCACCAAGTCTTCTTCGATGTCGCCATCTTCGTCATCGGTGGCATCTGCAGTGTGTCCGGCTTCGTGCACTCGCTCGAGGGCCTCATCGAGGCCTACCGAACCAACGCGGAGGACTAGGGCCGCGAGGCCTCCCGCGCCCTTCCCACCCTCCCCCACCCACCCCCACCAGCCCTGTGCGCCCTGCCGCCGCGCTTGGGAAGCCAAGCTTTAAACATCTCTGGTTCCTAGTTTCCGATTATTGGGGATGGGGGGTGGGGCGGGAGGGGATAGGAATCCACAATCCATCGCGTCTGCGTTTCTGTTGTCCTTTCTTTTCCACAACACCCTAGTTTCTGGGGAGGCGGGGGTCGAATTTGTGGGCAGGGCTTTCTGTCCTTCCCGGAGGGACCCCAACTCTTTGGTCCCTGTCACCGAGGCGGGTGGGAAGGGAGGGAGAGGGGGCTCAGCTCGCAGGCGCAGAAACTTGACCTTGGGGGGACATTTCACAGCCATCCAGTGCTCGGAATCTGCAGCGTCCAGCCATTTCCAGCAAGAGCGCTTCCCATTCCAGAGACATTTCAACCCTGCAGAGGGAAAGGCTGGCCAGGTAATCCGTTTCGGGTGGGCGAATCCTTCCGCGCAGCGGGGAGGCGAGCAGCAGAGGCAGGGCCGGCTTGCCTGCCGTTTTCAGGAATCCAAACCCATCTTGTGCAATTTATCAGGTCGTGGAACTGTTCTACTGTGTGTGTGGTGTGCTCGTGGTGAATAAGATGAAATGTATATCAGAAAAAAAAATCTATCTCTAATTTAGAGTGCGGTACACAATTATATCCGTAAATAAAGAAGAAACAAAGGTGCGCGCGCTTCTTGTCAGTTCTGCATTTTTGCACGAGCGGGGATCCCACAGCATTGGAACGCGGGGGAACCGATTCTGGTCAGACTGGGTGAAGCAGGTGTGGGTGGAGGAGCACCTCTAGTTAAAGGATTGGGGGAGTGCCCTGGGGAGTGAGGAGGATGATCTGCACTAAGAGGAGGCTCTCCAGGTGTTTGGGGGGAGGCAGGGGAAGGAGGCTGTGGGGCTTGCAGCAGTCTCAGTGTGGCCTGGGTCCAGCAGCCACTAGGATAAGATTTGCCCCGAATCCCTTCTGGGGGTTGGATCCATCCAAGAGCATTCCAGAGACTCTCAACCTCCAATCCTGAAAGAAGAAGAAAAAAAAAAAAAAAGGCAATGAACAAAGGGCATGCAGAAATCCACACTTGATTGTGGACTGTGAAGATACTACAAAGGAAATCAGCTGCAGGTTTTGTATTTCCCAGGGCTCCCAGGACTAGGGGCCAACCTGGCCCCCCAGGCATCTCTGGCCCAGGAAACCCCCCTCAAGTCCAAGCTGAGGTTTATGCAGCCACAGTGAAGAGATCTGGCTGTTTAGAATCAACAGCCTGAGCTATTTGGGTCCCAGTCTCCCCTCTTCTGGAGCAGCCTGTTGGATTTTTTTTTTTTTTAAATTACCTGGAGGATCCAGTCCTTTTTGTGTGTGTGCAGATCCAACTGCAGGGCGCCAGTCCCGGGCATGGTGGCGGAGGGTCGCTGTCAGAATTAGCATATGGGATCCGGGAATGCCGGAAGGCTGGGCCATTCCTGGGGTCCTCTCTCACTTGGAGAGTAGCCATGCGGGAGGTTTTTCGTCTCTGCCACCAAGGCAGAGGACTAGTTTGGAACGATTTCTCTTGTGCACAAGAAAGCACTGGGAGAATGCCTAAGAACAACGTCCATCCTCCCTGCCCTGCGCGACGGCTGTGGGTGCTGGTGCGCGCGCATGTGTAGGAGATGTAAAGATCTGCGTGTGGGGTGGCGGAAGGCTGCATCTGTGTCTTGTGAGAGCCTTGATGAATATGTGTGCCTCTGTGTGTGTGTGTGTGTGTGTGTGTGTGTGTGTGTGCAGAGCATTGAGTGGGCATGCCTGCGGTAGAGGTGACCTCTCATCATCCTGGTTCTGCAGCTGTGGAACAGGGATAAGATCTCCCCTCTGCTGCCCGGGGTTCTGACTATTTAAACGGGCTATTTGAGATGTCCGCTGCCTCCTAATCCCCCTTTGTCACTATTGTCATGCATTCAGGATCCAGAGCGGAGCGGAGGGTCCTCAGTTTCCTAAGCTCTCTGATGTCTCAGTCCTCGAAGCTGACTACTCCCCCTTCCATACCTGCCACGTCTCAGTGGGTTCACAGACCCTGGGATGCACTCTGTGTCACAGCGAGGTCTGTAGTCTTCAGAAAAAGCCCAGACTGCTGCAGTGGAAGGGAAGGTGGGAGCGTCTCGCTGCACCATCTCGATCCTTCCCGTCTTTAGAAGGACAAATGAGACAGCAGGCAGGTTTTTGACAGTGGCTGCCACATCTGCAGACTTGCCTAGATCCACTCCCCTGCGTCCTGCTCTGGGCTTTGTGCTCAGCTTGCCAGAGCCTCGGTACCACCCCACCGAAGCGAGTCCTGAGAGTGACAGGGGAGGAGGGCCAGCCTTCCAGGCACCCCAGGGGATACCCTGTGTAGGACATCCATTACAGACTCGCATTCAGGCTGCTGGAAGAAATAGGGAGCCTGGGTAGCTGAGACCATCTTTGTACCAATGCCCCCAACGCCAAAGCATGTGGGTAGAGGTTCAAAGGAAGCACTCCCGTCTTGCTTTGGGTCTGTCGTGAGGTTGCTGTCCTAGTCCGAGGGAACCAACAGGCCCGATCAGATTCATCAGGGGGTCGAACTGAGGAAGAGAGGGAGAATCCACCTCTGGGCCCCAGGGTGCCCATCAGTGCCCATCAGTTCTTAGTGTGGATTCGGATAAGTGGTCCCTTCCGGCGGCAGCCGTGCGACGAAGTTTTCGGCATACCTGGCTCAATGCCTTGGGACCCCCACCTGGAACCAAGATGCTTGTTCCCCGGAGGGACCCAGGAGTCACTGCTGCCCCGTCCCAGACTGTCATGCCTCGCCCCCCAGTGGTGAGAGTGCAAGCTGCCGGCCCTCAGAGAAGGCTCTCCACCGTTAGAATTTGGATAATCTCTTTCCTGCATACCCCAGATTTCTAACTGCTTCATCCCACCCTGCCACACACCCCCCGCCACACCCCCCCCTGCCGCTCTGCCCCATTGATAATCACTGCTTATCTCTAGTGCTTTATTTTCAGGCCCTCCATATTTCAAAAGTGGGCTTTTGATTGTTTTTTCCTCAAACAGAAGGTGGAGAAGGAGGCTATGTTGTCAAACATGTTTCATTAAATGATACGTCCTGCCCCAGGGACTGATCTGTTCCCGCCTTGGGGACTTTGGATGGAGGGAGGGAGCCAAACAGGCTCATAGGGACCAGTCAGGAAGTTGAGAGGATCCTCCACTTTCTGTTGGTGGGGATGAGGGATTTCAAGGTCAAGGGCTGGAGAGAGGCTGCAGTTGAGGAGGGGGCGGATCAGCTAGAGGGCTTGGTGCTCTCTGCCAGAGAAAGTGTGATGGGAAACCCAGGCCTAGACGTCCAGGAATTCCGGAGGTGGAGCTGGTTTGACCCCAGAGAGCCAAACTTGGGTGTCCTTCCTGCTGCTTTTATTTATTTTTTCCTCTTCCACATTATGAACACTTGCAAGCTTACAGAAAAGGTGAAAGAATTCTACACCGACAGCCCACCACCTGGACTGAACAATTAACATGTTTACAGTGTTGGATTATCTACCGATATCTACCCATCTATCCATGTAGCAATCCACCTTTTTAAAAAATGTATTTCAAGTTGCAGACATCAATGTATTTCCCCATTACTGAAGCATGCAGATCAGTAACAGTGACATTCAGATAGCTGGGGACCAGTAGCGGTGCTATCTCTGCTCAGCCGTACTGAGTCCAAAGCAAAAGAAAAATTTCAGCAATACAGATCCTGTCTTGACTTCACCTTTTATTGTTTTGTTCATGTTATTTTGAACATTATAGTGCACTTTGAATCTTGACATTTATTTATTTACTTATTTATTTATATATTTATTATTTCTTAGGTTGGCTCCATGCCCAATGTGAGGCTTGAACTCAAGACCCTGAGATCGAGGGGTCACATGCTCTACTGACTGAGCCAGCCAGGTGCCCCTGAATTTTGATCTTTAAAGTAGTGCATCAAGGGGCGCCTGTGGGTGGCTCAGTCGGTTAAGCCTCCAACTCTTGATTTCGGCTCAGGTCATGATCTCATGCTTTGTGAGATTGAGCCCTGCGTGGGCTTTGTACTGACAGCATGGAGCCTGCTTAGGATTCTCTCTCTTCCTGTCTTGTCCCTCACTAGCTCACGCATGCACGCTCTCTCTCTAGATAAATAAACATTAAACAATAGATAAATAAAATACTGCATCAACTGCATTGAATTTTTTTGCACCTTCTTAAATTTTGCTCTCTGAGCAAATGCCTCACTTGCCTCATGCTAATCTCAGTCCTAAGTGTGAGGTAAGGCTTGGGAGAGGAGCTCTACTTCCTAGAGGTTTGGAGTGAGTCTGTTCAAGAGCCTGGCTATGACTGATCCCATGCTGATGCTGTGGGTACCATCTCTGCCAGTTGTGGGGTCCAGGAGGGGCCAGGAGGGAGAGACCTCTAGCCAGAAACACCCAGCAGGATGGTCTGGTAGTGTTAAGGGTCAAGCTCTAGAAAGGGGAGAGAAGGGGAGGAGCTTAACACTGCCAGCAGCAGTGTGGGTGGGATGGGTGGGATAGAAACAGGGTGTGTGGATGTAATTAGTCAAGATAATGTCACATTGAAGCAGGATGGGCCCTTCACCCAAGATGACTGGTGTCCTTATAAGAAGAGAAAAAGAGATACGCACACAGGGAGAATTCCATGTGACCGTGGAGGCAGAGAGTGGGGTGATGTGTGCACAAACCAAGGACTCCAAGCAGTACCAAAATATAAGATAAAAAGGCATGGAACCAATTCTTCCTTAAAGCCTTCAGAAAGAACATGGCTCTGTCAACATCTTATTTGGGACTTCTGGCATCCAGAGCTTGAGAGAATAAATTTCTTTTGTCTTCAGCTGTTCCTAGTGGCACTCTATTATGCCGACCCTAGGAAACGAATACTGTAGGCTTCTGATCTATTTTCTTCTAGTCATTTCTACAAGGAAATAATTACCGCCATAGATTTTGTCTAGTGCTATGTTGTACAACAGAGTAGCCACTAGCTACCTAGGGCTATTTATTTATTTATTTATTTTTCTTTTATAGTTTATTGTCAAGTTGGTTTCCATGTAACACCCAGTGCTCATGCCGACAAGTGCCCTCCTCCATGCCCATCACCCCCCCTCCCCTCGCCCCCTCCCCCATCAGCCTTCGGTTTGTTCTCAGTATTCAAGAGTTCTCTCATGGTTTGCCTCCCTCCCTCTCCCCAACTATTTTTCCCCCTTCCCCTCCCCCATAGTCCTTTGCTAAGTTTCTCCTGTTACATTTACCTAGGGCTATTTAAATGTAAATGTAAATTAAAATTAAATAAAAAATCAGCTCCTCAGTTGCACTACTCACATGTGGCTCATGCATGAGACATTGCAGACTATAGAACATTTCCATCATGGCAGAAAGTGCTATTGGATAGTGTTAGTCTAGTGTATCTGTCCATACATTTTCTCCTGCAGTAATGCTGCGTGGCAACCCAGAATTTCAGTGGGGTAGAACAGACTTTTTGTTGCTGTTGCTCGTGGACCCACAGGGCAGCCCAACTGTAGATGATGGATCAGCTTAGACTTGACTCAAGACTGCAGTTTGGGTTTGGGTCTACTCCATGTATTTGCCATCCTCTTTAGACTCGGGGGACATTCTTCTTATGATTAACGGCAGGAGTGCAAGAGGGTAGCCTAAACCACAAAGCACATTTAAAGTCTCTGCTCAGATCACATTTGGTTAACATTGGCTAAAAGCAAGCCACATGGCCAAGCCCAGTATCAAGGTTTATAGTGAGAGGCCCTACAGAGTTACATAGCTGATGATATGGATTATATAATCTTATTATATGGGAGTGAAGAACCAGAAGAATCCAGTCTACCTTACTTATACACAGTGCTTTTATCCTCCCTGAAAAAGTAATGCATTCACCTGGCTAAAAATGTTTTAAAGTATGCAGTGAAAATTTTTCCCACACCTGACCCTCCCACCTTGGTTCCTCCCTTTACAAGTATAGTCTTATATTAGTTTCTTGTCTATCTGTATGAAAATACAAGCAAAACCATATATATTTGTCCCCACTCTTTCTTAAAGGGAGTTCACTATACACTGTACTGCTTTCACTTATTTCTATTAAAAATAAGTCTTGACGGGGCGCCTGGGTAGCTCAGTCGGCTGAGCGTCCGACTTCGGCTCAGGTCATGATCTCACGGTTCGTGGATTCGAGCCCCGCATCGGGCTCTGTGCTGACCGCTAGCTCAGAGCCTGGAGCCTGCTTCGGAATCTGTGTCTCTTTCTCTCTCTGTCCCTCCCCTGTTCATGCTGTCTCTCTGTGTCTCTCAAAAATAAATAAAATGTAAAAAAAATTTTTTTAAATAAATCTTGAAGCTTTCCCCATGTTAGTATACGTAAAGGTAGCTTTTGAACTTATATTCACTTATATTTACTGTTCTCTGTGTTCTGCTTATCCCTGCTTTCTCAGTTTAATGACTGGCGAGATACTTTCAGATGTCTGAGATAATGGATTTGCTTTGGAAGGCAACAACGCTTAATCCGATTTTGCCTCTAGGCTGGTTCTCAATCTGGCCTACAAGAGTTCACAGAGATTTTGAGAAAAGTTTAAGGTTTCATCCATTGCTAAAAATTTTACTGTCTTATAAAGCTTTTTTAAATATTTATTTTTGAAACAGAGAGAGAGAGAGAGCATGAGCGGGAGAGGGACAGAAAGAATGAGGACAGAGGATCCTTAGTGGGCTCTGCACCGATAGCAGTGAGCCCCATGTGAGCTCAAATTCACAAACCATGAGATCATATCTGAGTCGAATTTGGACGCTCAACCAACGAGCCACCCAGGTGCCCCAAAACGTTACCATCTTTTATAATTAACTTGTTTTTCTGTCTCAAAGTTGCCCATTCCAGAACTGGAAGTCTAGAGTCATGGGATCTGCTCTAAACATTTTTATCCCCCTAGCTGGGAGAAATGGGGCAGGGGAGAGCCTGCCCAATCCTTTCAGAGCTAAACTGAAGGGAGGTGTTACATTACCTCGACTCCCACCCCCACTGGCCAGAATTAGTCATAAAATCATCTTAGATGAACTTTTGAGGGAGTTACACCACTAAAAGGAAGACAGAATGTACATATTGAGAATCAATTAGTCCTTTTCTCAGTCTTTGAGGTCTCAGTGAGGGGGCTGTGGGACTTAATAAATAAATACTTTTGATTATTTAATAATAAACCTATTAAAACACTTTATATTGCGTTAGAAAAGACTACACACAAGAAAGTGCACAAATCGTAAGTGGACAGTTGATGAATTTTCACACACTGAAAGTGCGTACGTAGCAAGCTCCCTGATCAAGAAACTGAACTGTCAATAACCCCAGAGTTTGAGTTGCCCGAACAGCGAGGCTAAGGGCGTCGTAACCCTGTGGAGGCGGAGCCAAGGGCGGTTGAAGGTGAGTTACCCGAAAAATGGGGTGTGGCTAAGAGGAAAGGCGGGGCCTGCAGTAGTCTAGGGCCAGGTTCTGGAGGCCTGGAAGGGGCGGGGCCTGGGGCGTTACGCATTCGGGCGGGGCTTACTGTCTAGCGTCTGGGCTGGAGCGAAGGGGCGTGGCCAGATCGGCTGTTGGGGGCGAGGTTAGCAGAGGCGGGACTTCGAGGCCAGGATGGGCGGGGCCTAGCCATCCCAAAGACGGCCGCGGTAGCTAGGGGCGAGTCAGGCGAAAAGACTGGCGGGGTTTAGGAGGCTTGGGGGCTCTCGTCACGCACGGGGCGGAGTCTCGTGTCGTCTGGGCGGGCATTGCGGGGGGGCGGGGCCTCGCGCCGTTTGGGCCGACCTTGCGGCGAGGAGCGGGCACAGCGTGGGCGCGCCAAGATGGCGGCGGCCAGTGCGGCCGGGCCGGTAGCGAATGTGTTCCCGTTCCGAGATGCCCGCGCCGCGCCAGACCCAGTGCTGGAGGCCGGCCCGGAGGCATACGGGCCACTGCCAGTGCCACTGGTGCTGGACAACGGGTCGTTCCAGGCCCGCGCCGGCTGGGCATGCCCCGGGCCGGACCCGGGCCCAGAGCCGCGCCTGCAGTTCCGCGCTGTGTGCGCCCGCGGGCGTGGCGGGGCTCGGGGCGGAGCGGGCCCGCAGGTGGGCAACGCGCTGGGCAGCCTGGAGCCGCTGCGCTGGATGCTCCGCTCGCCCTTCGACCGCAACGTACCGGTCAACCTGGAGCTGCAGGAGCTGCTGCTTGACTACAGCTTCCAGCACCTGGGAGTCTCCTCACAGGTGAAGCGAGGGGGACGTGGGTTTGGCTTGGGGGGAGGGGGAGGTCTGGTGTCCGCGCCCTTCGCTCTCTGAGATCCGAGAGGTCGTAGTCACCGGGTAGCTCTAGCTCGCATTGTCGTTTAGCCATTCATTTAGTCAGTCGAGCAAATCTTCAGCGCCCAACGTGTTTAAGCCCTCTCCTGGGCTCTTGGGAGAGAGCAGTGAACTAAGCCACGGTCCTTTTCTCTTACAGCGTACCTTCCGGTATAGGTGCTCGTTTGTTAATAAATTCATTCATTGAGCACCTGCTCTGTGTCAGGCACTTTTCTAGGCGTTTGGAATACATCCATGAATGTAACACAAACTTTCCTGTGCTATGGAGCTAGAATGGAAAGACGTTCTAGTATGAAAAAACAGACAATAAACAATAGAATTAAGTGGTAGATTCTGTGGCATGGTAGGAGGAGAGGAGGGGGGTCACATCTTTTCAGGTGGTCAGGGTAGGACTCGGGGAAAAGGGGATGTTCGAGCAAGGATTGAAGGAGGTGATTGAGAGAGCAAGCCAGGTGAATTCATCTGAGGGAATAGTATTCCAAACAGAGGGACAGCTAGTGAAAAGGACCTGTGGCAGAAGTGTGCCCTAATCCTAGGTGAGAGCAGCCAGAGTGAGAGGAGAGGAGGAAGTAGAGAGGAAGTCAGAAGTGATGAGGGGGCAAATCACACACCTTATAGGCTTTCACTCGAAGTGTAAAGAGGCGCCACTGCAGGGTGTTGAGCAGAGGAGGGACATGACTTATGTTCCAGTAGGAATGGACTGGCACGGGTCAAAGGGTAGGACCAGGAGACCAGTTAGGAGGCTATTGCAGTCACCGAAGTGAGTGATGATGGTGACTGAGGTCAAGGCCAGGGGACGGGGCTGTGGCAAGAAGCAGTTTGATTCTGGAGGTATTTTGAAGGTAGAGCCAACATGATTTGCTGACACTATTGGTTGGGGCTTGACTTAACCCTCTCTTGACCCTACTTTCATATTTTTCCATGACAACCTCCAGTAGAGATGAGATGAGTGTTTTCCAGTTGCTTATGGCCAAGTGTTTGATTGGAGACCAAAAGCAAATTCAGTCATTAACCATAGGACTTTGGTTTCTTTTGTTCTTTAAAAAGAATATTCTTTCATTACTGGTCTGTTCTCCCTTTTCTTTCAAAATAGGGCTGTGTCGATCACCCCATAGTTTTGACGGAAGCCGTGTGCAACCCACTGTATTCTCGACAAATGATGTCCGAGCTTCTTTTTGAGTGCTATGGGATTCCTAAGGTCGCCTATGGAATCGACAGCCTCTTCAGCTTCTACCACAATAAGCCAAAGAACTTGACTTCCAGCGGGCTCATCATTTCATCTGGATACCAGTGCACGCATATTTTGCCCATCTTAGAAGGGAGGTGAGTAGCACTTGGGGCATTTGAGAAGCACCCAGGAAACATTTATTGGGTGCCCGCCTTGAAGGTTGAGTAGCAGGTGCAGGTATTGGACTGTGAACTGGCATCTGGGCTTGGCTCTGACATCCTTCAGGTATGTCACCTGACCTTCCATCCTTTGTGACCTGGAGGGAGTTGTCGGAGATGATTTTCGAGGTCCAGATCTATGGTTCTAGAATTTTACTATTTTGATTATGATGACTTAGCTAACAGAGAACCTGCAATTAGTAGGTGCTCATAAAAAACCTTTTGAAGAAATAATTTGAATAATTTAAATGGTCTTTCTGTTCTGGACTCACTTTTTTATTAAGGGGTTGTTTTTTTAGAGGTGTCTGGGTTTTCAGGTCAGTCGTGACCCCAGGGTTGTGGGACTGAACCCCACGTCCTGTTCCACACTGAGTGTGGAGCCTGCTTAAGATTGTCTCTCTCTCTCGCTCTGCCCCTCTCCCCCACTCATGCGCGCTCTCTAAAATTAAAAAAGAAAGAAAGAAAGAAAAAGGGCTATTTTTTAATTTAAAGCTTTTTAATCACGATTGTTTAGTGCTTTCCTTTCAGGCACAGTGCCTGGCACATGATATAGATACTTTTTAAATATTTCCAAGTTGGATAAACGGTGAGGGTAGTTTCTGTCATTTAAAAAACTTATTTGTTTTGAGGCGGGGAGACGGGGCAGAAAGAGAGGGAGAGACAAATCCAAAGCAGGCTCCACGCTATCAGTGCAGAGCCTGATGCGGGGCTCAAACCCATGAACTGTGAGATCATGTCCTTAGCCAACTAAGCCACCCAGGTGCCCAAGTTTCTGTCACTGTTAGACCAGTTTTCATTTTCTACTTGGGCTTTCATTGTTTGAGAAGAGACTGGGCCAACATGGGGCTCTCCTGAGAAGGTTTCTCATTGCATACAGAGGGTAAGTAGGGAGCAGAGCCCCGGCTTTGGAGTTAAGTGCCTGGGTTTGCGGCCCTGTGGAGGCTGAGGTTATCTACCCTCTTCACTTCGCTCCGTAACATGTAAAATTGGGAAAAACTAATTTTTCACCATTACCCTGAGGGTGAAATGAGATAATGTAGGTGATGGCACATCGTGAAACTGTAAGAGTCTGAATGTTTAACTCAAAATAAATGTTGAGTTTATTGACACCTATGGTGGTAATTTCTCTTGAAGTTTCTACAGACATTTATGAAGACCGAAGTATTTCTTTTACACGTTACCAAACACTCCTTGTATGTGGAATTTTTATTTTTTATTTTATGTAACCAGAATATGCAGAAAAGTATTGAGAGAAAGGTATTTTACCTGAAAGTTAAGAAACGATCACATTGGAGCCTGCCCTGTTCTCTGCCGGCATCTGCTGGTGAAGCGTGATATAGCAAGAACGTTTCAATTGCTGCAGGATCCTAGTGCCCTGCTAACTCTTTCTCACGTTAAGAAGAAGGTTATTCTCCACACTGAGATACCACCTCACGCTGGTCAGAGTGGCTAAAATGAACAAATCAAGAGACTATAGATGCTGGTGAGGATGCTGAGAAACGGGCACCCTCCTACACTGTTGGTGGGAATGTAAACTGGTACAGCCGCTCTGGAAAACAGTGTGGAGGCTCCTCAAAAAATTAACAGTAGAACTCCCCTATGACCCAGCAATAGCACTGTTGGGGATTTACCCAAGGGATACAGGAGTGCTGATGCATAGGGGCACATGTACCCCCATGTTCATAGCGGCGCTTTCAACAATAGCCAAATCATAGAAAGAGCCTAAATGTCCATCAACGGATGAATGGATCAAGAAGATGTGTTTTATCTATACAATGGAATACTACATGGCAATGAGAAAGAATGAAATCTGGCCGTTCATAGCAACGTGGTTGGAACTCGAGGGTGTCA
>CM053576.1:19721506-19742520 GCA_028646485.1 Cryptoprocta ferox | reverse complement strand
GTTTTCACTCATAAGTGTAACAGGAGAAACTTAACAGAGGACCATGGGGAGGGGAAGGGGGGAAAAAGAATTAGGGAGAGGGAGGGAGGCAAATCATGAGAGACTCTTGAATACTGAACACAAACTGAGGGCTGAAGGGGGAGGGGGTAAGGGGAAGGGGGGTGATGGACATGGAGGAGGGCACTTGTGGGGAAGAGCAGTGGGTGTTATATGGAAACCAACTTGACAATAAACTATAAAAAAATAGAAGGTTATTCTGATTTTCTTCACCTTCACAAGACGTGAAAGGGACATGGTCCTTTTGGGAGATGGCAGTAAGCCAGTATGTGCATGGTTACTTAATGTGTATGCATCAGCAGAAGTGGAATGTCTAGGGGAGGGTTCTCAAACTCTAGCCTATGCGAGACTTACCTGGAGAGCTTGTTAAAATGCATATTCCCAGGCCTACCCCAAAGCAAATGAGTCCCAGGAATTGGCATAGGTAACATTTCCCCAGCTAATTCTCCAAGGACCACGGTTTGAGAAGTGCATGACAAGTCTCAGAAGGGTCTGGCTTCAGGGTACATATTCTTCCCATTGAGTCTTGCTTCCTTCTGAGACTTGACAGAAGTTTGATGCCATGTGTCTGGGTTGGACTAGGAATTCCTGCATTGAGTAAGAGGCGGAGTCAGGGGAACTTAGGAGTCCGTTCATCTCTTAACGTTTTCTGTTCTCCCGGCCAGTCTGTTTCTTCCTCGTTCATCTGTGTTGTTATCCTTCCCCCAAACTCCCCACGAAGTGTTCCATGTTCTTTCTTCCATGTTGCCACCAATTTCAGTGCTCTTTTCCATTCCTTGATTGTAGGTTAGATGCTAAAAACTGCAAACGTATCAACCTGGGGGGAAGCCAAGCAGCTGGCTACCTCCAGCGTCTCCTGCAGCTGAAATACCCCGGACACCTGGCAGCCATCACTCTCAGTCGCATGGAGGAGGTCCTGCACGAGCACAGCTACATTGCCGAAGATTACGTACAAGGTAACGGAGATGCCATTGACTTGTGGCCTTTATTCTATTTATAATTTTCTTAAAGAATTTTTTAAAATGTTTATTTATGTATTTTTTTGAGAGTGTGTGAGCAAGCATGAGTTGCGGAGGGGCAGAGAGAGAGGGAGAGAGAATCCCAAGCAGGCTCTGCACTGTCGGCACAGAGCCAGATGCAGGGCTCGATCTCACGACCCGTGAGATCATGACCCGAGCTGAAATCAAGAGTCAGATGCGTGACCCACTGAGTCACCCAGGCGCTCCTGCTCGAGGCTTTTAGATTTTGTCTGTGTTTAGGGTGTTCCTTAAATTGTTCCCAAGACGACTCTTTTTCTTGCTTATTACTCTCATTACTTTTTAGCATCCTCTTTTCCTTTTGGTATTTACTTAAACTATTCAATAAACTGATAACTTACATACGTAGGTTTTTTTTTTCCCCCAAAATGGTTTTGACTATTTTAGTTCTTTTTCTTTCCATCTAAACGTTAGGATTATGGGGTGCTTGGGTGGCTCAGTCAGTTGAGTATCCGACTCTTGACCTCAGAGTCGTGAGTTTCAAGCCCCAAGTTGGGCTCCATGCTGGGCATGGAGCCTACTTAAAAAAAAAGTTAGGATTAGTTTGTTCATATCTACAAAAATGTTCTGTTGGGATTTTGATTGAAAGTATATGAAATCTGTAGATTAATGGGATATGAAACAACAGCACTTTAAATATGAACCCAAATATAATATTAAATCAAGATATAATATTAAATGTAGATTGGGGAGAAGGGACGTTTTGTACTATGCTGAATCTTCTAATCCGTGAACATAATAGGTCTTTCCATTGACCTCGGTCTTCATTGATTTCTTTCATCAGCATTTTGTAGTTTTTGACCTACAGATCCTATACATGTTCTATTAGATGTATGTCTAAGTTTTTGCTTTTTTTACTTCACTTTCCAGTGACTCATTGTTCGTGTATAGAAATACAATTAATTTTTATGTGTTGACCTTATTAAATTTATTTTTAGTTTTTTATAGAGTCCTTGGGAATTTCCATGTAGATGTGTCATCTGTGAATAGGGACAGTTTTATTTCTTCCTTTCCAATCTGTTTCCCTTTCTTTTTCTTATTTTACTGGCTGGATGTCCAGTACAGTGTTGAATAGGAGTGAGAGAGAGACAGAGCTCGAGCATGGGAGGGGCAGAGAGAGAGGGAGACTCCAGGCAGGCTCCAGGCTCTGAGCTGTCAGCACAGAGCCCGAGGCAGGGCTCAAACTCAGGAACCACGAGATCATGACATGAGCCAAAGTCAGACGTTTAACAGACTGAGCCACCCAGGCACCCTGAGACCATTCTTCTTGTAATGTAAGCATTTAATGCTGCATAATTTCCCTTTCAGCATTGCTTTATCTGGGTTCTACAGATTTTGATATATTTCATTTTTCTTGAGTTCAGGTATTTTCTTTTCTTTCTTTTTTTTAATTTGAGAGAGAAAGCACAAGCAGCAGAGAGGGGCAGAGGAAGAGAGAGAGAGAGAGAGAGAGAGAGAGAGAAAATCTTCAGCAGGCTCCATGCTCCGTGCGGGGCCCAATGCATGGCTCCATCCCATAATGCTGGGATCTTGACCTGAACCCAAATGGAGAGTCAGATGCTCAACTGATTGAGCCACTCAAGCACCCCGAGTTCAGATATTTTCTTTTTTCCCTCCAGGCTTCTTTTTATGAACGATAGATTATTTGGAAATGTATCGTTTTATTGGGAGTACATCAAAATAAAAAGCTTCTGCACAGCAAAGAAAACAATCAATAAAACTAAAAAGCCACCAACTGAATGGGAGAAGATACTTGCAAATAACATATCTGATAAAGTATCTAAAATATATAAAGGACTGATTCAAGTCAACACCCAAAGAACAAATAATCCAATTTAAAAATGGGCAGAATTTTCATAAGTTTTAATGAAGATGAATGTATTTTTTTTAAGTTTATTCATTTTGAGAGAAAGAGAGCGCAAGTTGAGAGAGATGCAGAGAGAGAGGGAGAGAGAGAATCCCAAGCAGGCTCCACACTGTCAGCACAGAGCCCAATGCAGCGCTCATTCCCACGAACCATAAGATCATAACCTGAGCCGAGATCAAGAGTCAGACGCTTAACCAACTGAGCTACCCAGGCGCCCCTGAAGTTGAGTGTTTTCTATAATGTTAATCTGAATGAGTATCATTTAAAATAGTTGTTTCTCAGAGTTCCTGGGTGGCCCAGTTGATTAAACATCTGACTCTTGATCTCGACTCAGGTCATGATCTCACGGTCGTGGGATCCAGTCACATGTGGAGTGGCTCAGCGTGGAGCCTGCTTAAGATTCTCTTTCTCTCTCTAAAATTAAAAAAAAAAAATGGTTGTTTCTCGTATTTAAGTCTCTTTTACAAAGTGAGTAATGTTTTATGTTATTCACACACATTCTTTAGAAGCTATTTCAGTTTATTTCTGTTAAAACGAAGAGATTTATATAATTCTTGTTTGATTTTATATATTTGAATGAGAATGGTGATTTGTGTAAGGTTTTTAAAATGAAAAAAAAATGGGCAGAAGACACGAACAGACATTTCTCCACAAAGAAGATACTCAGATGACCACGAGACACGTGAAAAGGTGCTCAACATCACTCGTCTTCAGGGAAATGCAAATCGAAACCACAGTGAGATACCACCTCATACCTGTCAGAATGGCTAAAATCAAAACACAAGAACAAGTGTTGGTGAGGATGTGGAGAAAAAGGAAGCCTCTTACACGGTTGGTGGGAATGCAACCTGGTGCAGCCACTGTGGAAAACAGTATGGAGGTTCCTCAGAAAGTTAAAAATAGAACTGGTAACCAGCAGTTACACTACTAGGTATTTACCCAAAATATTTACCAAAAAATACAAAAACACTAATTGAAAGGGATAACGTACCCCTATGTTTATAGCAGCATTATTTACAATAGCCAAATTGTGGAAGCAGCCCAGGTGTCCATTGATAAATGAGTGGGTAAAGAAGATGTGGCACATATAAACTGGAATATTACTCAGTCATAAAAGTGAATGAAATCTTGTCATTTTCAACAACATGGTTGGAACTATAGAGTATAATGCTAAGTGAAATAAGTCCATCAGACAAAGCCAAATATGATTTCACTCGTGGAATTTAAGAAAACAAACAAGCAAAGGAAAAAAAGAGGGAAGGGCAAACTGAGAAACAGATTCTTAACTATTGAGAACAAACTGATTGTTTCCAGAGGGGAGGACGGGTGAAATAGGTGATGGATTTTAAGGAGTGCACTTGGGATGAGCACTGGGAGATGTTCGGGAATGCTGACGCACTCTATTGTACGGCTGCAACCAATATAACGCTATATGTTAACTCTAGTAGAATTAGAATAAAAACAATAAAACCTTTAGGTTTTAGGGGTTAAATCCAATTTGATATTTTGAAAAACAGTTGATGTGGAAAGCAGAAAGTTACAAAAAAGTGTGTTGTTCCATATCCAAGTATTTGGAGATATTCCTGTTACATTTCTGTGATTTATTTCAAAGAACTTCCTTTGGTATCAGGTGAGCTTGTGAAGCTTTGGTTTATGAGCCAGGCGTGGTCTGCTTTGGGGAACGTCCCATTTGTGCTTGGAAAGAACAGGGACTGTGCTGTGAGCAGCGTGTTCTGTGATGTCGTTGAAGTACCCTGGCTGGTGCTGTTCAGCCCTTCTGTGTCCCCGTTCCTTTTCCATCCACTAGCTCTGTTGATTTATATTAAGAGTTTCAAAGTCTCAAGGGATAATTTGTAGATTTTTTTCTTCTCCTTTCATTTCTGTCAGTTTATGCTTTCAAGTATCCAAAGCGCTTTTGGTAGGTACATATTTAGGTTTCTTATGTTATCTTGACAAATTTATCTTTTATCATTATATAGTATCGTTTTTCATCCCTTGCAATTTTCTTGGCTTTGAAGTCTACTTGGACATTAATACAGCCACTCCAACGTTCTTTTGATGAGTGCTGGCTTGGACTGGTCTTTCCATCCTTTTCATCCACTTATATATCATTATATCCAAAGTGAGTTTAGTAGTTGGGTTTTTAAAAACCCATTGTGTTAGTCTCTATCTTTAATTAGTATTTAAAATTTTTTCTTAAATTTTTTGAGAGAGAGAGCGTGTGTGCTCACCCGCTTGTGGGGGCAGGACATGGAGAGGGAGAGAGAATCCCAAGCAGGCCCCACACTCAGTGTGGAGCCCGACGCGGAGGCTCAATCTCGTGACCCGAGATGGCGACCTTACCCGAAGTCAAGAGTCAGACTCTTTACTGACTAAGCCACCCAGGCGCCCCAAGAACCATTTAAAATAATTATATGTTGGATTTAGTTTTACTGGTTTATTATTTGTTTTCTGGTATGCCTTCTCTTTGTTGTTCCTCTTTCTTTCTCCTGCCCTCTTTTGGGTTAGAATATTTAACACTTTTTTGGTATTGGTGTTTTAATTTATCTGTTGTGTTTTTACTGTATCATTCTGTGTTGTTTCTTAGTGGTTGCCCTGAGATTACAGTGAACAGACTTTTCGCAGTGTTCTTAGAATCTCTATTTTATGACCTCGAGTGGAATGTGGAAATGTTAGCACCCAGCGGCCCCTTTATCTTTTGTCTTTTATGTTGAGTTGCCCTATGTATCACATCTCGGTACATTGGAAACCCAGTGGACATGTGATGGTGTTTTTACTTTGAATTGTCAAACATACCTTAAAGAACTCAAGAGGCGGTTAGTCTATCACATTGAACCAGATTTTCATCATTTCTGTTGCTCTTCCTTCATTCCCAATGTTCTGAAGTTCCTTCTGGTACCATTTCTGTCTGGTGGACTTTACTCGGCAATCCTTTGAGAACAGATCTGTGGGCCTCGTGTGCACGTGTTATAGCTGCATTTTGTCGACTGGGTGGATTCAGAAATTGGGAGGATCGTGGTCTCTCTGTCTTCCCTGGATTCGGAACCCTGGTATTGCCTTTCTGATTTCTCTGCTAATCGTGTTCCCGTTTTGTAACTTCCCCAATGATCTCTCTGAAGAACTACAGAAATGGCGGTGCCCTGATTACTATGAAAACAACGTCCACAAGATGCAGCTCCCGTTTTCCAGCAAGCTCCTGGGCAGCACACTGAGCTCCGAGGAGAAGCAGGAACGGCGGCAGCAGCAGCTGCGGCGCCTGCAGGAGCTCAACGCCCGCCGGCGGGAGGAGAAGCTGCAACTGGACCAGGAGCGGCTGGACAGACTGCTCTGCGTGCAGGTACTGGCGGGCCCGGGGGCGGGCCTGGACCCTGTACACAGCAGTAGGTGTCTCTGGACTTGGCTTCACTCATTTATTTTGGCCTTGTAATCCCCTTTGTGTTATAACTTCTTTTTAAAGTTTATTTTTTGGAGGCAGGGGGAGGGGGAGAGAGAGAGAGGGAGACTGAGTATCCCAAGCAGGCTGCATGCTGTCAGTGCAGGGCCTGATGCAGGGCTCGAACTCATGAACCCACGAGATCATGACCTGAGCTGAAACCAGGAGTCGGATGCTTAACTCACTGAGCCACCCAGGCACCCCTGTTTTACAATTTTTTCATTGATGTGTGGCACGCATGCTACAAAGGGCACAAGTCCTAACGATGTACGTATAGCTCAGGGGATTTTTGCAATGTGGAACACACCGTGTGTCTGCCGTCCAGAGCACCGCCAGCTTGTCCTCTCTTAGCCAGTTACCTCCCACCCCACTCAAAAGGTAACATTTCCGACCTCTGTCACCATAGATTAGTTTTGCAGCCTCAGGTTGTGCTGAGGCCCTGACTCCATGCAGCCTAGAGACACGGGGGAGCAGGGCGGGTGTGGACCTCAGGTGGGAGGGGAGGTTTTGTGGAGGGACAGGCTCAGGGAGTTCTGGGAGCCCCCTCCTGCTGTAGCTTCTCTCTGTTCGGCTCCTGGGCCACTTCTCTCTCCTTCTGGTCGGTGCTCACACTGACGTTGGAGGTGAATGGCGACCACTCCGCTTTCAGGAACTGCTGGAGGACGGCCAGATGGACCAGTTTCACAAGGCCCTCGTAGAGCTGAACATGGACTCACCCGAGGAGTTGCAGTCCTACATACAGAAGCTCAGTGTGGCCGTGGAGCAGGCCAAGCAGAAAATGCTTCAGGCGGAAGTCACCCTCGAGGTGGATGTAGTGGACAGCAAGCCGGAGGTACCAGGGGCCTCGGGAGGAGGATCCCGTAGGGTCATTTAGAGAGGACAGCCCTTCTGGGGGGTGGGAGGAGTGGCCTGAGGAGGCTGGCATCAAACAGATGTGACCAGACTTGGGAAAGCGGTGTGGGGTGGGCTGTCTGTGGGGACACACGTGGGGCAGAGATGGCGCTGACCTTGGGCCGACTGAAGTTCTCACCTGAGAGATTTCACCCTCTGGACCTTTGGACCCCCGGGCAGGGGAGCCGTGCGTGTCAAGTAAGAAGAACATTCATGGACCAGTCGTGTGGTGCCCTCTTGAACCTGAACCTTCTCCTCCAATGGTTATTTGCAGTCCCTTCCACTTTTTTTCTGATGTTTTCTTAAATATATTGTGCTTGATGTTTCACTTACTTCCTCTCCGTCTCGACGTCCCCTAATGACGGGGATCTTGCTTCGTAACAGTGGATGGGTTTTTTACAGCAACTGGTAGACGTGCTCAGTAAGGTATACGTGGGTTGATTTGAGGTCAGCCTTTTATTACTAAGACTAACTGTTCAAATAAGCCATTTGATCTTCTCTGTCTTACCTTTTTGTGTCGCTGCCAGTGGACTCTTAGTGTTGAGGTAGCCTGAGGTCAGGTGGCAGGGCCGAGATGGGGCCCTGGGTGCTGCACACCCAGACTCAGGAGCTGGTTGCCCGTCTTTAGAACTGGAGGAGTGTTTCGAAGTGTGTGCCTTGTTCCTGAATCTGTCGGCCCTAGAGTTCTAAAACAGAGGACTTGTTCGTTGCCTGTGGCACTTCTGGGCCAGGATTAACCAGGCTAGTTTGGTGGGTTTTGCTTTAATGATTTATTTTTGAGAGAGAGTGGGAGGGAGGGATGCAGAGAGGGAGGGAGGGAGTGGGGGGGGGAGAGAGAGAGAGAGAGAGAGAGAGAGAGAGAGAGAGAGAGAGAGAGAGAGAGAACAAGCGGGGAGGGGCACACACAATCTGAAGCAGGGTACAGGTCGGAGCTGTCAGCACAGAGCCCAACCAGGGCTTGAACTCATCAGCAGTGAGATCTGACCTGAGCTGAAATCAGGCTTAACTGACTGAGCCACCCCGGCGCCCTGGTGGTTTTTGGTTTTAAATCAACTTTCTCTAAATTCTAAAACCTATACTCAGAAATGGAAAATCCAGTATGTGCTGGGTGGTGTGGTGACTTGCCAGTGACTTGGGAGCTGGCTTTGGCTCAGCGGGGAGCCTATTCTCGAGGCTCCAGCTCTCACATGGGAGGCTCACTCCCGCCCTTGGGTGCTCAGCCTCCATCTCCTGCTCTCCCACTGCGGAGACTCCTGGAGGCCAGCAGCCAGCCAGGGCACGTGTGTCAGAGCAGAGCCCAAGTCAGCCTCCCTCGACATGGTTTCCTGGGTGCCCGAGGTCTTGGCCAGGGCCCTTTCCTGCCATCTTACTCAGGCATGGCATCCCAGGTCAGCCTCGCAGCACCGATGGGCCTTCCTGGTTCACCTCTCTGAGTTTCCGAGTTTTCCAGTTGGGCTTCGGATCTCAGCTGTTTCCTGGGATCCAGACCCGTGTTGCCTTTGTTGTTATTCACCCATGTTCAGTGTTCATCATGCTTAACAGGACATCAGCGTCTTTATCCCGGAGATGTGCCACGGCTGGCAGGTGGGCAGGTGAGGGGTTTCAAATTTAAAATGAAAAGCCCCTCGGGCGCCTGGGTGGCTCAGTTGGTTAAATGTCCGACTTCGGCTCAGGTCATGATCTCGAGGTTCGTGGGTTCTAGCCCAGCTGTGCTGACAGCTCAGAGCCTGGAGCCTGCTTCAGATTCTGTGTCTCCCTCTCTCTCTGCCCCTCCCCTGCTCGTGTTCTCTCTGTCTCTCAAAAATAAAAAAAATAAACCTTAAAAAAACAAAATTATAAAATGAAAAGCCCAAACAACCGTAAAATGTGATACCCGAGCAGTTGAAGAACTAGTTTTTCCTTCTCTTTGTTGATTTTTCTGCATTTGTTACATTCTGTGGTTCAGCCACCTGTTCGTGCAGTGAGCAGGTACTAATTAAGTCCCTACTTTGTTCTGTGCTCTGGGGATATGTATTCTTGCTCGCTCTGGGCTTGGGGAGATTTTGAGATGTTGGGGACTTTAGTTTTTCTATGTACGACACATTTGATGAGTTGATCTGTACCCAAAGCTCTGAGGGTCAGTCAGCATTTATTGAAGGTGATTGTTAGTGATTAGGGCTGATTACAGTAACGTTCATGGGATATGTTTCCCATGTGACCACACCGCTGGCTGGCTAGTTCTCAGTATTTCTAGTGTTATCCAAATGGAGAGAATGGATTTATGTGGAATCAAAGTTCATACCGAAATGCCATCCAAGCAGTGATGGCTATATTGGATTAATTCCGCAAAATTTTTAACTTAGTGTTTTCTGAAATCCATCTTCCCCACAGACCAGTCCATTCCCGCCCTTGCCGTTCTGCAGATACTCTGCCGGGATGTTGTAGAGGCGGAGGCTTTGCCAGCATTCCTACTCGAGTATTTGAAGTAGAGGATGTTGGCTTCCGTCCCTGCAAGCGCAGCGGTGGCGGGGGAGGGGGGAGCACAGTTCTAGAGCACGTCACTTGTCGGAGAACACAATGGGCTTAATATAGAAGGTTCTCTTGTCCCGTTAGCCAAGATCAGAGCCGGCCTCGGCTTGTTCTTAGGCCGCGCAATCAAGACTGTTCCAGGGACCATGCCGCCTCTTCCCTGATGTGCTTTGGCAAACTCTGTTCAGTTCAGTTCCAGAAGAATGCCTGTTTGTGTTCTGAACGCCACACAGTCCGTGTGGAGACCCTGGCAAACCCTAGACGGAGAGAAGCCAGCCGCGGTAGAGAGGTCTGTTCTCTGTTGGATGCCCGTTGTCTGCTCTGAAATGACTGGCTTTGTTTCTCTGTGAATCGTATGAATTTGGATAAGTAAAGTACCTTTTTATCATTTTATTTTATTTCATTTTATTTTTTTAATTATTTACCTTTGAGAGAGCACAAGCGAGGGAGGGGCAGACAAAGGATCTGAAGTGGGCCCTGTGCTCACAGCTGACAGCAGCGGGCCTCATTTGGGGCTCGAACCAACGGAATGTGAGAGCATGACCTGAGCTGAAGTCGGGTGCTCAACCGACTGAGCCACCCAGGCGCCCCTCTTTTTATTATTTTTAGTGAAGCTTAGAAATTATCTTTAAGGTGGCATGCGTTTGAATATAGCTAGGTGAAGGTGGATGATGATATTTTTGCTGTAGCTGAAGAAGCCTTTTGAAACTCAAACATCTTACAATCCTCTGTTCCAGGGAAAGTTGAGGGTGTACCCCAGGGGCTCACCGCTCAGTGGTGGGCATGGAATGCTAGGGACTAGCGATGCAGGTTAAGGCGCAGTTCCTGCAGTCCTTGGTGCGTAAAAAAATTGGGCTATTGAATCATACTTAGTTTACCGTAATAAAGATTATCTGGTGTGATGGTAGATGTGTGTGGGAATTTAGGTGAAGTTTTTTTTTTAATGTTTATTTTGAGGGGGAGAGAGAGAAGAGAGAGAGAGAGAGAAAGAAAATCCCAGGCAGGCTCCATACTGTCAGCACAGAGCCCAATGCGGAGCTTGATCTCATGACCTGAGCCAAAATCCAGAGTCCGACACTTAACCAGCTGAGCCACCCAGGCGCCCCGATGACGTTTTAGGAAAGGCTTGGCATATTTGAGCTGGGGCCTGGAAGATGGTATGATTTCAGTAGGTAGCAGATGCGGAGGGAAGGGCATTACAGACTGAGTTCTATGCCAAGAAGCACCCGTGCAGGGAGCACAGTAGGTTTGGCGTGCAGTGTGGGTGATGGAGCAGGGAAGGGAGGCGGGGGCCGGCCTGCAGAGGTCCTCATCAGGCAGCCTGGATATTATCCTCCGGACAGAGCCTCTGGAGGGTGTCCGGCAAGGAGCTAATGCAAGGAGACTTGCTGTTAGGAAGATAACTGCTGGCAGTTAGGATGATGGGTTTGGGGAGGGTGCGGCGGGAGGCGGGAAGGCAGGGTAGAAATGTGTGTGGAGAAAGCTCATGGGGGGTGGCGGAGTAGCCATGGGTATGGAGGGGGCAGGAGACACTTCAAGGGTAGCATCGGGGCACCTGGGTGGCTCAGTCGGGTAAGCCTCCGACTCTTGATTTTGGCTCAGGTCATGATCTCATGGGTTCATGAGATCGAGCCCCATATCGGGCTCTGTGCTGCCAGCATGGAGCCTGCTTGGGATTCTCTCTCTCCCTCTTTTCCTGCCCCTCCCCGCTCAGGCATGCATGTGTGTGCACGCTTTCTCTCGCTCTCTCTCAAATAAGTAAACATAAAAAAGTAGCATCCAGGTCTTGGTGCTACGTAGGGGCAGTGGTGACAGGAGTGCCGGTTGCTGATAATAGAATGTGTGACATGTGCCAGGCCCTGAGCACTAGTGCAGGTGTCATGACTCTTCACAGTTGTGTAAGCACTTCGCATTCCATTTGACAGATGAGGCAGCTGGGGCTTAGCGGGTGAAGGGGTCTGTCTGAGGCTGCCCAGCTGGGGGTAGCGCAGCTGACCTTTGGACCGAGGCCTTTGGATTGCGGGTTTGCTCTGGTCACCGGGGGCCATCCTGAAAGGCGTGGGCGGAGGCAGCCTTGGGCTTGAGCACCTTAGCTTTACAGTCTCAGTGGGATGTCAGGTGGAACTTGCCAGGACCCAGCCACGGAAGGACCTAGAATTGGATGGGGAGTGAGAAATGAAGGATGCTAGGGTCAGGCCCCTGTTTCAGGGCCTGGGGGCCGAGGAGAAGCCCGGGGAAGAGACTGAGGAAGAGCAGTTAGAAGAGAGCAGCAGGGTGGATGGGAGCAGTGGGCCCAGCCTGGGAGGGACGCTGACGCAGGAGCGCGAGAGGGGACAGGTGGATAGTGGGCTTTCGGGGGCGCGTGAGGCCATCTGCCAAGGACCACCGGTGGTGGCCAGGGGGACCTAGGAGAAGTGCTGGGGGAGGCCAAAGACCCCACTCTGGGGGACACACAGGGAAGCTCAGGAGGACGACAGGCCCGCCCGCAGCAGCCTAGGAGCCCATTTCCCTCAGGTGCTGCGATGTCCATTGTGCTGTGCTTACAAGTTTGATGGGTCAGGGGTTCGGAGAGAGCATAGCAGGGATCTCTGCTCCATGACGCCCACCTGGGGCCTCCGCTGTGAAGGCTTGGGTAGCTGGGCACTGGGACCCCCTCCCCCCAAGGCTTTTCACTTCGCTGGCACCTGGGCTAGGATGTGCTGTGCTCAGTGGGATGGGGCCTGTCGTGTGCCTTGGGCTTTTCAGTGTGGCAGCCGGCTTCCAGGAGGGAGCTCCCCAAGGGAGAGCGGCCAGAGAGCCAATGTTTCAAGAGGTCAAGGGCAAGGAAGCTTATGACGGCCCGTTGGAAGTCACATGACACAACTTGCAGCACACTGTGTTGGTTGGAGCCTCACAGGTCCCTACGAAGATGCAAGGGGAGGAAATAGACCCTACCTCCTTATGGGGAGCCTCGAAGTCCCATTGAGGAAGAGCATGTGGGATGGAAGATACCATGACCGGCTTTGAAAGTACGGTCTACCCCGGAGCAGAAGTGGAAGGAGCACCAGGTGATGCCCTCTAGGCTTCGAGAGGGGCGGCTGGAGCAGCAGAGCACAGAGAGTGGGGCAGGGGGTGGCGGTGACTGGGCTGCAGGGAGGTGGAGGGAGGCATCAGTGCACAGGGAGGCGTCACTGGGAGTCAGAGAGGTCAGAGGAGTGGAGGTTGGGGTGGAGAGGAGGACGATGGTGTGGGGCGTGGAGCAGGAGGTAGGTGGAGCTCCGTGGAGCCCCGGCCTCGCCTTCCCTCACTGTTATTTGGGGCAAGGGGTCCACGGGGTTCGCCTGTAGTTATTTTAAATACACAGGGGCCGTTTGTGCATCTCCAACCTGGTATTATAACAGTTATTTAAGGAGCCCAAGTGCATGCCTGGCCAAAAGAGGAGGAGGAAGTGCTCACTTCTCGGCCCACCCTTGCCCTAGGGTCGTGCGCTGCTTACGGAGGAGGACGTGGGCTCAGACTGCACCGCTGTGACCTTAAATAGAGCTTTGCCACTCGGAGTGGGATCCGTGTGATCCCGGAGCCTCCCTTCCCTCCGCAGCGCCCGCTGCTCCTGGCGGCTCATCGTCCATGAGCCGCCCAGCGACAGGGAAGTCTCGTGATCTGTGTCTGACCCTCTCTTGGGACCCCTGAGCTTTGTGCCGAGCCCCTGCCGGGGCCGAGGAGCCTGTCGTCCGCTCAGCTGGCCTTGCTGCCGCATGTGAAACCTCGCGTTCTCATTCACCGTGACCTCAGGTGGATGTTTTCCGTACTGCTCAAGCCCGGCTGTCCTGTCACGCTCAGACTCACGATGCGTAGGATTTCAGCTGGAGGCAGAACAGGGACTTTGGACTGGGCCATCTATCTGTCTTAGGCCGAGTTTCCGCCATTTCCTAGTGTCACTCGATCTTGGGCAAGTCATTTCACCTGCTGAGCCCGTTGCCTCACCCGGGAAGTGCAGTAGTAGTTGTCTGTACCGGGGGATCGTGCCAGGAGCAGGCTCCCTGCCCCTGAACTGGATGCGGCATTTGGATGGCTCTTGCCTCCTTCCCTGAGAGCAAGGTCCCTAGATTCCTGCCTGCCAGCCCACCCTCTTTTCTCCTTAAGTTACCTATTTCCAAACCAGTCCCTCTCTTCCTGTTTTCTAGTCTCAAATGAAGAAGTGTCCTCGTCCTTTCCAGGTTTACCCTCCCCTTAAATACGATAGAATTGTCTATATGGAATAGAACTTAGGGTACGTTGTACCTCGTTCTGTAAGTTACGTAGGCATGGGACTGTTGTGAGCTGTGCGTGCTGGGGGAGTGCTGGAGAGCATTGCCTTGTTCAAAAGTGAGTTTGGATGCTAGTTTACCACTGAGTATGTGCGACTGTTCTAGAGAGGTATATGCAAGTGCTGTGAATTATGTCGCTAACGTACATACTTCGCAGACTCCAAGGGACAGGCTCGGAGGACACATATTCAATGCGGGGTCATCCCCTCAGGCCTGCCAGGCAGTAGTACTGAGTCAGTGGGCACCCTCCCCAGACACCTTGTGAGACAGTCATTTCTACAGCAGCTGTCATTGTTAGAACCCTTTTTCAAGGAATGCGACACAGCAGGTTTTCCTGTCAACTTCTCCCCCTGGTGTCCAGAAGGTAAAACTCTGCCTTTCACGTGGCAGAGCCACAGATGGGTAGAGATGTCGTCTAGAGCCATACCACCTCTGCCCGGATTCTTTGTCCAGGTCCACATCACCATGGGGAGTGGTGCCCGTGTGCATAGGCTCCACCCAGTTTCTCTGAGGCTGAAGAAGAAAGCCTGTCGTGTGGGACGCCGCAGTTCCAAGCTCCGTCACCTCGGGAGCTCTTAGTCATGTCTTCACCCCCGTGGACTGGCTCTTAAGGAACAACTCATTACACCCGTTAATGTTGGCTCTTGTATTTATGAAGCATGAAGACATTTATTTAATTTTGCTGGTGTCTGGCCCACTTTGTAGGATGCCGGCTCTTGCACCCTCTCCCCCAGAATTGTTCGTGTGGCATGTGCCTGATGCAGGCAGCCTGCCCTCCCGGCCCCCCCCCCCCCCCCCGCAGGTCGCTGGTTTGAGCAGCCCTGCCAGCGGGCTTGAGAGAGAAGGTGGGGTGGGGGAGCTGTTGAGGATTATGTGAGGTAGGGGACAGGAGCAAAGCCTGTTCCTGGCTTTTAAGGTTTTTAATCCTTGTGTTCACTTGTCTTCCTCTTTTTTTTTTTTTTTTTAACAGTTTAGAAAATTTTTCATAGTTTTTATATAAACTTTTAGGACACTGAGCGAAACACCAGTTCTCGTTCATGACCATGAACTGATAGAGTGAAGGCCTGAAGTTACAGGTGCTGTTTCATCCTGTTTATTCTGTCCTTAGACCCCTGACCTGGAGCAGCTCGAGCCAACTCTGGAAGACGTGGAAAGCATCAATGACTTTGAACCCTTGTTTTCAGAGGAAACCCCTGACACAGAGAAGCCGGTCACCACAATCCAGGTTGGGCTCCTGGAGCCTGCGCCTTGCTTCTGCTTTGAAACTGTTGACATAAATGACCAGTCTGGCCTAGTCTGCTTCTTTAGAAATGTTCTTTCAAAAAAAAAAAAAAAAAAAATTTCCGGTTGTCTTTTCTAGAAAGGTGGGAGGTGGGAGTACTGATACTTATAACTTCTGAAGTCAAAGCTTTTCCTGCTGGTTAATGGGGTTCCAGTACTAAGATCTGCGAACCTGTGGGAAACAGTCTGCTTGGCAGAAACATTTAGGCAAGTAATTGAGAACTTTAAAGACTAGCTTTAGTGGTTTCATTTATTTTATTTATTTTTTAAGTCTCTTTATTCTGAGAGAGAGCAAGCGAGCATGAGTAGGGGAGGGGGAGAGAGAGAGAGAGAATCCCAAACAGGTCCTGCACTGTTAGCATGGAGCCTGACACAGGGCTCAAACTCACGAACCTCAAGATCATGACCTGAGCTGAAACCAAGGGTCAGACACTTAACTGCTTAGCCAACTGAACCGCCCAGGTGCCCTGTGGTTTCGTATAAATTTAAGCCAGTGTCATTGTGCTTAATCCTCACTCGGGCCTACGTTTCTATCCTTGCAATGGCAACCAGACAGACTGACTGGAGTCTGAGGCTCAGCTGGGAGAGAGCTTTCTGCTGCCGCTCTTCATGAGATCTCTTTCCTTGCAACGCAGGGACCGTTTCATGACGCGGAGTTGTAGGTATCTGTAATTCGGAGGTGGAAGGAAGGTGAAAATGGAATTACTGTATCAAGAGAGTTGGGGAGAGGTTATTCTGACACGAACAAGGGACAGAAGCTATGTTGGAATAAGAAATGCGGTTTGGGGGAACTGGCAACCAGAATATTTGTCACTGTGGCCTAAAAATATCTTCTAAACCTTGGGTTTTTAAAGCCCGTGTTTAACTTGGCAGCGTATCATCAGCTGTTTGTCGGGACGGAACGAATTCGAGCTCCAGAAATTATCTTCCAGCCGTCTCTCATCGGGGAAGAGCAGGCTGGGATAGCAGAGACCCTTCAGTACGTCCTGGACAGGTGAGGCTGGGCCTTCTTTGCCTTAGAGTTTCCAAAACCATTTCCTCGGATCTTGCGCTGTGAATGATCGAGGAGGTGGGTCGGGCATTGGCAAATCTGCCTCGTGCCCTCCTTTTCATTGACCTGCTGTGCTCAGATGGTATTCTTTCTCTCTCCCCAGCCCCGGCACGGGGAGAAGGGCGGGGGCTGGGGGCTCCGTAATTCTTTTCTGAACGTGTAAATGCTCAGTTGATTTAAGGAGCTTTACGAAATTCTTTTACATTGGAGCAGCAGTAACATGTGCATTGGCTTTCATATAAACCTTTACAGGATTGAAGATTAGTGGTTTTTAACTGCCCTAAATATGTGCAGAGCTTAAAAAGTGTTTTCCTCCTTGTAGACATTTTATCTGAGAGATTGCATTTCATAAAATGCTCCTCCCTATCCCACTTCTACAGGCATTTTCCTGTAGTGCGGGTTTTCATGGTTGAAGCTGGACAAGAGGAGAGCATGATGTTAGTACTCTGGCTGCTGTTGGTTGAAACAGGGTGAAAACTGGCACGTGGCAAGGAAGGAAAGCTGTGGCAGCCACTTTGTTTGAGTGGCCTTGAGCTTTGTTTTAATGAGAGAGTGCTCAGACACATAAAAGATAAAGCTGTTATTTATTTTTTTTAATAAGCACACAGGTAGAAAGATGGGCCAGCAAAAGGAAGGTGGGGCTTTTTGGGGTGATGGAAATGTTCTGTATCTTGTGATGGTTACCAGGGTGTATAGATTTGTCCATCAAAACGTTTGCAAATCAGTCCCCCATAAAGTCACTTTATAAAAAATGTGTGTTAAAAGACACAGAACTTCTAATCCTGCTAAGGAAATGAATTCTATAAAGTCCTAAGTTAAAAATGCAAGATTAAAAAAAAACAAAAACCACTTTCTGTGCAGATGCTTCTGTTTTGTGCCAAGAGCATACATTTCTGCATCTGCATTCTCCCCTGAGTTCCAAGTTGATAGGACTATACCGGAAGGAACCGTCTCTCTCCTAGGTACTCCAAGGACGTTCAGGACGTGCTGGTTCAGAACGTTTTCCTCACCGGTGGGAACATGATGTACCCTGGGATGAAAGGTAGAATCGAGAAGGAGCTGTTGGAGATGAGGCCCTTCCAGTCTTCTTTTAAGGTACTGGTTGGTCGCGTAACCGGCTGTTTGGTGAACACCATTAGTTCCTGGTTTTCTGATGGCAGAAGTAATAAACAGTAGCATAGAGGACGAAAATTACCGTATAATTCCATCATCCACAAATGTCCACTGTTAACGTTTCTATGGCTTTCCTTCTGGTCTTTGGTATGTGTTGAATTTTTAAAGCAGAATGGGAATCATGTTTTTAATATTTCCTTTTTTTTTTAACTGTAAAAAGACGTACAGTCTAATAAAATGTAGGGAATACAGGCAGTACACACTAGAACAGTCATGCTTCTCACCCTCCCTTATTCTACAGGCAAAGCTTCTCTTTCACAGACTCTCTCCAGGAGTGTAACCTGCCTTGTAACCGACATTTCCTTAACCCGCCCTGAGCATTTTCTGATGTCATTCTTCCAAAATACTGTTTTTTTTTTTATATGGTGTGGATGCCCCGTCACGTATCTAGTAGTGAATCCCTGATCATTAAGAAACATGGTCTGAGCCCCCGTGGAGGACCAGGCACCTTGCAGATGCCTACACAGCCCCCAGCTGCAAGGAACTTGCTGCCAGAGGGGCTTCAGCTGATTAAACAGGCCACGATAGCCCAGAAAGTGATGGACATACAGCACGGGCACCTGGCAGTCTTGGAGGTCAGGAAAGGCTCCACCAAGCTGAGTTCTTCCTAAGATGAGGAGGTGTTTGCCATAGAGACACTGGAATGGGGTGGGACGGAGGGGGCGTTGCAGACCAGGATCAGCATGAGCAAAGGCTCTGGGGCCAGAGGCCAGCGGAGGGAGTAAGCTGCAGCCGAGCGTGGCTGGAGCACTAGGCTGCAGGAGAGGAGGGGAGAGGGGTGTGGTGCAGAGCGATGCAGAGCCCACGCGACCTGCTGAGAGGCCGACCTTGGTCCCCTGCACTGCATGACCTATTACACGTTCACGGCACGGGTTTTGGGCTTTGGTCTCTACTCTGTCATCAGCAGGACTGAATTTTGCCAAGCCTTTGTTTTCTCACTGGTACAAGGAGGTAATCGTACCTCCTGGTTCCAGGACTCAGCGTCTGGTGCAGGTCAAGTGCTCAGCATAGGGCCTGCACAGAACGAACACTCAGACATTAACTGTAGTACGGGGCGGCGGTGAGGGGGGCTCCCTGGGATCGCCTCCGGGCCTGTGATCTGCTAGGACCCACAGGAGTCTGCACGTAAACAGACTCCTGGCTGTGATTTGAAAGGAAAACAAAGCAAGATCAGTAAAGAGAGAAGGTACATGGGGTGAAGTGCAGGGAAATGCGGGCACAAGCTCCCCGTGGTGTCACACAGGACACGTTTACTTCTGCCCAGCAACGAGCTGTGGCCACGTACGTGGAGCATCACCAACCAGTGAAGCCCATTAGGGACTCAGTGCCCGGGGTTTTCGCGGGGGGCTGATCGTGGAGGCCCCCCTGCCTGGTGCGTGCCCGAACTCCAGACTCACAGAAGGAAGCAGGTGTTGAGCATAGAGCACATCCAGACATCAGGAGCAGTGAGCTGCTCTCACAGGTCCACGGCGGAAGCTGCCTGAGTTCTGAGCCCCGGGTGCCAGCTAGGACAGCCCGGACGCAGTCGGGCCTGCGGGTCAACTCTTCCCGGCTGTTGTTACTGTTAGGCCACATGGGACCGAGAAGGAGTCTAAGCACGGGACTTGTTTCATTCACTCTGAATTTAGGCAGATATTTTTGACTGTTGTGGAAAATGGGGGAATCAGGAGAACTATCAGAGGCAGGCGGCCAGTTAGGCAGCAGCTCCCGGCTTTCCCGTGGAGGCCTCACTCCTCACCACAGTCTGCAGGGGCTCCTGTGATCTGACCTTGGATCACTCTCCCTGCCACCCTCTCCTTCGTTCCCAGTGAGCCATGTTTTCTTGCCTCAGGGCGTTTGCACCTGCCCGGTCCCTTTGCCTGGAATATTCTTTCCATCTCGGTCCAGTGTCTCCCACGGCTGGCTTACATGTCACATCGTCCAGAAGCCTTTCCTGTCCTTATCTGTACTTCTGACTAGGCCCATCTCCAGTAGGGAAGAATGGACTGTCCCGTGAACTGTCATGTGCCGGGCCTTGGCTTGGTGTCCTTGGTAGCTATGCAGGAAACATGCAGCAGGCATCGGGAGAGGACGGGGGGATGCTGATGTGGCGGAGGTGAGGGGGCAAACTGTGAGAACTGAATAACAGGCCAGATTTGGGGAGAGAAGGGTGGGACCTAAGACAGCCCCCAAGTTCTAGATCAGGCAGCTGATGGGGTACAGACGACATCCGCTGGGCTGGGGAGTGGGAGAGGGCGAGCAGGCCGGAGGCTGGATCAGGAGTCCCACTCCTATGGGGGGTAGGGTTGAATTTCCAGGGGGCGGTTGGGGGGGGTGCATGCCCAGGAAGCTGTGATTCATGGCCAGCTGCCGAGTGCTCGAGAGAGAGGTGGAGGGTGGACGCGGAGCCCCTTGTGTTGCTGTGTCGTTAGGGGGCACTGTCGGGAGGCTAGGTGATGTCCATGGTTAGGCCTTACGTAGCACCAGCATTTAAGGGCGTTGGGAGGGTGGGGGTGCCCGTGAAGGAGGCTGAGGAGGCCCAGACCGTGGGGGTGGTGGTGCAGAGGGTGGGTGTAGGTGTGCGCCCGTGGCCGTGACTTGTGATGACAGCACTGAGCCCACGTTGTATTACTGGATTTTTAAGATCTATATCTTGATCTTCGTGAAAGCCTTTCCCGTGGATGACTTTGTGAACATTAGTTGTGGGAATGCCGCCAGGACTCCCCTCCAGCTGTCTGGCCTCCTGCGGCACAGCCCGTCTTCCGTCTCTTCCCCCGTCCTGCTCCTTTGCAGCTGCGGACATAGTGTGCGTCATGCCAGAATTCGCCCCTGGTCTTCAAAATTTAGGTGATGCATTCAGCAGTGGCTCAGACATGAACCATTTAAGACCCTAATTGTGTACTTCTACATACTTTAAGTTTCTGTTGGTCCTCCTTCCCTCCCTTCCTCCTCCTCCTTTTTTTTTTTTTTTTTTTTTTGAGAGAGAGAAAGAGTATGTAAACTGAGGGGAGGGGGAGAGAGAGAATCTTAATTAGGCTCCATGTCCAGCGCAGAGGTCGACCTCACGACCCTGAAATCCTGACCTGAGCTGAAATCAAGAGTCGGATGCTTAACTGAGCCACCCAAGCGCTCCAGTTTTTTCTGAAAAACATTTTTTATCGTTTATTTATTTATTTATTTTGTTTTGTTTTGGTTTTTTTCACTGTATTCAAGTAACTTTATTTCAAGTTCTTATTACTTGCAGGTGTATATACATTTTTTTTTAACTTTATAGTTTATTGTCAGGTTGGTTTCCATATAACACCCAGTGCTCTTCCCCACAAGTGACCTCCACCAAGACCATCACCCCCCATTACCCTTCCCCCTACCCCTTCCCCCCTCAGTTTGTTTTCAGTATTCAAGAGTCTCTCCTGCTTTGTCTCCCTCCCTCTCCCTAACTCTTTTTCCTCCT